>JAJOZX010002270.1:22500-72500 GCA_023014485.1 Bathynomus jamesi | reverse complement strand
TTGATTTATTCAGAAAGGCTTTTTCTGAAGCTGGGAATATATTTGAAGAGAGAAGAACATGGCTACTCCCATGGACTGGTGAAAAACTATTATTTCTTCATCACAACCTCCCTCAATTTAACATTGAATAGTTTTTGTATTATTAATATTTAAGTTACATAATCAATAAAGTCAAGATGTATTCTTTTTGGTTTGATGTGGAAACTATAGTCTATATATATATATATATATATATATATATATATATATATATATATATATATATATATATACAGGGTGTCCCATAAGTCTGGCATCATAGGAAAAATAATAAAAAAAGGCAAAACAAAAGCTTTTATTTACAGAACGTTCTCAATATGTCCACCATTGTTTTCAATACACAAATTCAGACGTGATACCCAGTCAGCAAGCACACGGTGAATGATGTCAGGAGTAATGGTGTTACATGCCCCAATAATGTGCTGCCGCAAATGTTCAACACTCCTAATTTTCTCTGAGTATACCAGCGCTTTCAAGTGGCCCCAGAGATAAAAATCTAGTGGCGTGAGATCCGGGCTTCTAGCTGGCCATTCCACAGGCCCTCGATGTCCTATCCAATGGCCAGGGAATTGTTGGTACAGGTATTCCCTTACTTGGGTGCTGTAATGTGCAGGAGTGCCGTCTTGCTGGAACCATGTTGGGAAATTTCCTTCTTCGTTCAAGACACTGGGAAATGCTTCTTCCTTGAGCATACGTAGGTAGGTGCCTCCAGTGACCATACCATCACACCATACCATCACCCGAGATGCACCTTGTTCCTTTGAAGAGGTATACCAGTGAGGGTTGTTTTGAGACCAGTAGCGCGGGTGTTCTGTCGATTTACCTCACCATTTCCATAAAAAACAGCCTCATCACTGAACAGAATGGTGGATGGGAAATTGGCATCCCGAGCATATTGTTCCGTAGCCCATTCACAAAATTCCATCCGCCGGTTGGGATCATCTTCGCTTAATTTCTGTAGGATCTGAAGTTTATATGGATGCCATATGTGAGCCTGAAGAATGCGATGGATGCTACTTTTCGACATTCCTGTCTTGGTGGACAATCACCAAAGAGACTTGGTGTTCTGGGACTTCTGTTAAAATGAGCCAGGATAGCAGTTGCTGTATCATCATCAGTGGACCTCCTTGAAGGTCCACTGCGTGGTTTATCTTCTATGGATACTGTTTCCTTAAACTTTGCAACAAGTCTGCTAACACAACTCTGTGTTATTGGCTCGTGGTCTGGATGCAGTCTGTTAAATTCAGCAGCGGCCTCTCTTTGACTCCGATTTCCTATGAGTAGAATTATCTGGATTTGTTCTTCCATGCTCACAGACATTATGGCCTCTAGAAAGAGAAAAATATGAATTATGGTTTGTAGAAATAGAAAAATATGAATTTCTCCTATGATGCCGGACTTATGGGACACCCTGTGTATATATATGAAATATTAAGGTCTGAAAAATGGATTAATTTGTAATAAATTCATAAAGAAATGTCTTTTATTATAGGCCTGAACTTATTTCAAATTCATAAGTTCCAGTTCTGGTCAGTTAATTTTAAAAAGTTCCAGCCAGAACCAGAACTGCAAAAAAAAAAATTGAGTTCCAGCCAGAACCAAGTTCTAGTGCATCCCTAATTGTTTTGTATTCCTTGTAGGAAAGCTAAAAATACATGTACCTGGAATTTTGATAACATTGGCTTGGAAAACCTAGAAATGTCAGGGAATTTGACAGGGTTGGTTGATTTAAATCAACTTTATTTAAATCAAATTATTTTTTTTAAATCACTGATTTAAATCTGTATGAAAAAAAGTAAAAAAATGACAAAATGCAAAAACTACTAATTAATCACTAAAGTTATAGGTAATACATAAAGAATGGTAATGAACTTTGCTGTTTATTTTTCAATAAAACAAGGTATAGAATTTACTTGTAGCTCTCTTGATTATAGTGACAAATTAAGATATCTGTGTTAACCTTTTTTTTTTAAACATTAATTAAAATCATAATAGCCATTGGCCTAAAGTGAGAATAAACATTTGTAGAACATATTTATTATTTCTATAAAGCATCAATAATTAATTTCAATTTTTATTCCACTGATTTGGTATAAAACAAATATTTCATTTCTAGAAAACATTTAAGGTCATCTGGTCATGATAGTTTAATTTGCTGACCCAAAGCAAAGAATTATGGAGTTCTAAATTGAACCCTAATGTTGATTGAAAGTTTTAAAAAGGAATAGTAATTTTGCAGCTTTTGCAGGTCAAATTAAATAAATTGGTTTTATACACTGTAGTGTAGCTTATTAAATGTATAGCAAAAACGTTTTTTTTTTTTTTTAAAGATATTGCCATTTTATCCTAATTTGAAATTGGATCTATATTATAAAAATAAGGAAAGAAAAATGGAGAGGTATAACATCATTATCATTCCATATACAGCCATCCCTTGGTTAATGAAGGTTCAGTTAACGAATGTTCATTACAACAAAGGTTTTTATTTAATACTACGTTCGAATATTATGAAGGAAATTTCGCTATGATAAAGGTGAAGATTTTTTAAATTCATGATGCACTATATTGGTGGTTCCCACAACACAGGCAAGCTCTCTATGACACCCAACACAATAACACATGGTCTCCCACCATCCCCACAATGCACTTTCGCAGCATCAGTGTTCATTGTGCATTCTCATGTATTGCATTCATAATGAAAGTAATGTTCTACGAAGTGTTATTGTTACTATTTCATAATGCCAATATATAGCATGGCATCAAAACATCCAAGCTCAACATCATTACCCAATCCAATGAAGAAGAGGAAGGTGATAACGATAGAAATGAAGCTAGATATCATAAAGAGAGAGGAGAGAAGACATCAGATAATTTTGGTGAACTTTACCCACTCTATTTATATTAAGCTATCAAAAAAGTGTACTAGGAACCAAACTGAATTTTTCCCATATAAAACAATAGAAAATTAGGTCCTGCTTAATGAATTTTCACATAATAAAGGCTTTTTAGGAACGTAATCCCTCTGTTAAGCGAGGAATGGCTGTATATAAATTATTATCGTAATATAGTAAGAATCCTCTCTTAACTGCTAGCTTAACCCAAATGTTGTCCTTGGTTTCCTTGTACTCATGCGGTGCTCATTGCAACAGCTATTGCACTCTAGGCCTAGAATAAATCTTAGATTTCACAAACTGGCACCTTCTGCATATTGCAAAGGTGCAATTTCTTATCGAACCTCAGATGACTTAACTGTTTTAATAGCTAATACAATAGTTTGCTTCAATTACTTCATGTTATTAGTGCTACAGGAACTTATAGGATTTAAATCACCAACCCTGGAATTTGAATCTGCTGAACCAATAGACACCCTGCAAACACATTTGTAACAAAGAACAAAAAAGATTTAGGCCTTGTACATTATACTCCACAACCCTCAGTGGCTCTGTTTCAGAAATATGAACATAATTATTTTCACAAAATATACAGTAAATTTAATGTATAAGGCTTCTTTATTTTCTCATTATTGTTTTAACAAATGTAGCAGTTGATAAACCTTTTTTAATAGAGGATAGATAGGCCTTGAGAGCTCTGATAATTATAGACCCTGTATGATAAAGTACTGAAGTTTTATAGCAGATCTTCCAAAATATAGGAATCCATAATAGAAAGATCATTGTATTTTCAGTTTGATACTCCATTATTTATATAATCATAAAACTTCGTATTGCTTGTTACTTTGTAAATGGGGTGAACATCTGTTGCTTATAGATATTGTTACAGTAGAGCTGCACCACGAGCCTATACTTCTCAGTAGAACGTTATTTGTGAGTCTAACTGGTAGCTACTGTTTACTAATAGCTAATGCCTTTAATTTAAGATTAGATAACAATATAGGCCTATTAATTAAGCGTAAATTTCAGATCCTCAGTAGTAGGTAGGTAGGTAGGTAGGTAGCCTGTTGAATTATAAATTGGGTATGTGAATGTTTTTGTAACATATTGCAATAAACATGGTAGGAGTTTATGTAAATAAAAAGGTAATTTTTAGTGATGTATCAAATAATCGGCATCGGCATAATCAGCCAAATTTAACTCATTTCAAAGTGTAAGTATACAGGGCTATTCAAAATGATTCACCTGATTTCAAATGAGAATATTTTTTAATGTTACAAATACAGAGTGATTTGCGATACATCAACCAAAAGAAAAACTGTCCAAATTTTGTCTCTCACCTCATAAATGCTCTATGTGACTTCCCCTAGTTACATGAGCAACGTCGACACGATAGTCGAATTCCTCCCATACTCGCTCCAACATGTCCGTTGTCACTGACTCTATGGCAGTAACAATGCGAGTTCGGAGCTCATCCAAAGATGTGGGCAATGGTGGTACGTACACAGTATCCTTAACGTACCCCCAAAGGAAGAAGTCGTACGGTGTAAGATCCGGCGACCTACGGGGCCGATTTACAGCTCGAAAACTGCAACACACAAAACGCCTTCTGCTGTGCGGATGCCATTTTCACACCGACTGTTTGTTGCTAGGCCACGGCATGACTTTGGAGCCCTCTCACAGTGATCTTGTAAAACTCGGAGATTTCCTCTTTCATGTGGTGTATGCCCAGTTGATGCATGCTTGATAGGTACGGAAGTATTCTCAGTTGAAATCGGATGAATCAATTTGAATAGCCCTGTATAAAAATATTTTATATTCATGAAAAAGGCAAAGCTTAATAAGTTAAGTTGCTCATAAATTTACATTTTCTCTAACTAGCTAAGCCCTAAATATTATAAACTATTGAAATATCCTACTCTATATTAATAATGATTCTATATTAAGTTGTACTTTATAATTTAAATTTTAAACTATCTTGCGTATTACATAGACTTTATTTTGAGTATTTTATAATAATTTTATAAATCCAAATTGTAGATCCATTTTTCTATTCAAATTGACCACCAAGGCCTTGAAGTTTTAATGAAAAATTTTGTTCTTATCTACATTGTTGAAGAAAGAAAATACCTTCAACATAGGAAAACCAATTACTTTAAATATTGATATTCAATTCATGAAACTAAAATAAAATTATTTTATCATTTTATCGAGTAATAAAACTATTTAACATCATTTTAGCTACAGTATATGAGTAACAAATTCTGGTACTGTATATTATGGATTGAGCTAAGGAAAAGCATTTGAACAAATTTGAAATGTAAAAAGTTGAAAGTTTCACATTGGATAATGATGCAGTAAAGTTTATGAAGGGAATTGAGTTTTTAAAATAGAGTATAGGCAAAGAATTGGCCTGGCTCTATATTTGGGAATTGATACATCATAGTAATTTCCAAAAGGTGTTAATGATGTAGAATACCTCACCCAAGCTTTTCACCATTATTAAAAAAAGAGCTCGGGAGCTATTTCTGCATAACTTATTTGCGAATGCCGTTAGGTCCTGTTTAACATTCTGATAAAACGTAATGTAACTTTGTTGCAGAGTAAATCCAACACATTTTGAATATTTTTAAATTAATGTAAAAAGAAAGAGAACGCAGATTCACTCTTATGATCAGGTAATCCCGGTAGTTAGTTTTGTCTTTTTTAACAATTTCTTCTTTTTATAGGCAAAATATAGAAATGTTGGATCGAATGGAGAAAATAATCAAAGGAATGTATAGAAGTGTCGGGAAAGGATCTTCGTCTGTAAGTAGACAGGCCTTTTAGTTACAGATTTACTATAGAAAATGTCATTAGTTTCTTTTAATTTTTTAAAAATTATTTGTACAAAGTTATAAGACAGTTTGTCAAAATGACTGATATTGTTGGTCTGTTGCTTTCTAACTTCATTTGCAGTTAATTTCCATCTTTTAGTAGCTACTTTGTTTGTTTAGTTGAATTAACTTCTTTAAATTTTGGGTGGACATTGGAATAACGCGCACCATCTCCAAAAAGGTTTCAGCATATGCTGATTTTAAATCTGTTAAGAAATAAATATTTTAGAAATTTTTTTTGAAAAAATTCAGCATATAAATCCAAGAAGTTATGGAAAAATAAAATGTTTTTGGCATTGAATACCACAAAGGTTAATTGAATGCCTGGTTAGGTCAACTGTATGCCCTTGACAATTAGTTAGATTAAGTTGTGATATTTTTGTTAAAACTAACAAAAATAACAAATTAATCTAACCAATTGTCAAGGGCATACAGTTGACCTAACCAGGCCTTCAATGGCGGACATCGGAATAACATTGAAGGCCCGGTTAGGGCCTATAAATCCAAGAAGTTATGAAAAAATAAAATGTTTTTGGAAATGGTGTGCATTATTCCGATGTCCATTAAATTTTGCTTTGCAGTTTGGTCATTACCACAGAATTAGTTTGCAAAATTTAAATTGAATGTTTATAAATCATAATTGTAATTTTAATATAGGTCTATTACAATTTTTAGTTTTGTTTGACATAAGTATCTTGTGTTTGCAGCAAAGTACTTCACAGTCAAAACCAGCTCACGAAGATAGTCGCCATATGGAAAGAGAGAAGAGAGAGTCTTTTAAGGTGATGAATCTCTCTGACAGTCACTCTTCACACAGAAAACATGATAGGAGGGAGGATAAATCAAGAGATAGTAGGGAGGATAAATCAAGAGATAGTAGGGGAGATAGAGGCTCTCATAGAGATTATCATTCGAGTAAAGGTAGAGACAGTAGAGATGGCAGGAGCAGGTCAAGGGAACGAGATCACCGCAGGTCGAGGGAGAGAGATGAACGACATAGTAGGAACGTGTCTCGAGAGTCTCACAGATCGAGTTCCAGAGACAAAGATTATAGCAAATCTAAGTCTAAAGACTCGCACCACAGCTTTAGTAAGCAGTATGAAAGGACAGAGGAAGCGAGAAGTTATAATAAAGAAAAGGAAGCCATGAGTAAAGGAAGTGACATAAATTACTTGAAGTTGAGGGAGAAGGAGTTGTTTGGAGATGATAAGGAGTTCGCTCTGGACAAGACTCCTACTCTTTCAGCTTCCAAAGATCAAGCAAAAAGCAGACCTCTGAAGCATAGTCTGCTCGATCTTCCAATGCCTCCTGTACAGGAAGATGCATACTCCAGTTTAAATTCAAGATCTTATTTAAATACGAGTGAGTTCAAGACAAAGGAAAGTTTACCTAAATCTAGTAATGTAATGCAAAGGTCATCTCCAGCTCATTCTACTTTGTTTGAACAAGGATCTTCTGGGTCATCTCAGACTGTAAGCAATGTGGACATTATCAAAAGGAGGATTGGCTTGGGAGATGATACACCAAAACCCAAATTTAATTTCCACGAATTTAAGTTCAATGAAACTTCTCTGGGTTCTCTGAGTATCAATGAAAAGGAAGTACTCCCTCTCTTTCCTGCCTACAAAGGAGATTCTTTCAAGGAATCGTCTCATCCCTTTTCAGATAGGTCAGTGCAAAAACCTCCCCCTCAGAAAGTTCCTGTAGTGAGTCCCGTTACGTATCCTATTCAGGAGCAATCCTCCAAAATTATCCCTCAGACCATATCATCCTCTCACGTTCCAGTCATTTCAAGATCTATCACAGCAACCCTTAAACCAACAGATATTCCCCTACCAACATACCCTCATGTACTTCCTACTGAGAGTGAAACTCCGCAGTCTCCAGAAAATGAAGCCTCCTTCAGTCCCCATTCCACTGAGGACACTAGTGTTAAGACAATACCTTTGGAGAAGAAAGAACTAAACCCCATATCCGAGGCCCAACCTCTTTCGCAAGTAAATATGGAGGCTATACAGAAGGCTTTGAATTTTATTAACGCCCACGATAAAAGCAGAAGAGTCGAACCTCAGAATATTTCTTATCGATACGAAGATTTTATCGGTCCAGCAAACTCTTCTAAATCAGAGTATTATAATCCCGAAGAAACCTGGGAAAGGACGTCTCCTGTTAAAGATTCCTTGGGTAGCATGGATGTTGATTTAAGGAATAAGAAAGATGTGGATTTACGTCAAATTCCAGGGCAGTTCATTCATCGTCCTCCTCCAACAACAACAAGCTCTCAGTTTCAAGCTCCACTTAAAAGACCATCACCAATTAATCCAAACCCCGTTTCTTCTAAATTTAGTCCCATAAATTCTTTGAATACAAATTCTGCGGATCCAAACTGGTATTCATTGTCTCAAGATAGTCGAAGGAGCTCTGTCCCAGTAACTTCAAAAGAAGCCAAAGATATTGATATGAGAACTATGTTGGCAGCCAGTTCTTCCCAACATAGCTCATCTTTCACATCAACCATTCATTCGAAATTCCCTTCGAGTTCTGCAACAGTATCAGAAGAAGTCGTTTCTGTTAGTGATGAGAGTAGAGGCATTTCAAAGAAACCAGAACCAAGTAAGTTAGATGCAATAAGAACTAGGGTGGCTCACGACCAAGACAAACTCATAAAACTCGGTCAGAAAGGAGTTGCAGTTTCTCAACTTGAAACATACAAACAAAAAAGAGAGAGATACTTTTCGAATCCTACTACTACTACAACATCTACTACTAAACACCCTCCACCGAAAGGATCGATATTATCCTTCTCTTCTGAACCTCACACGAGCGTGCCTTCCATTAGTAAAAGCAGTTCGCTTTCTGTCTTAGATAAATTACTGCCAGAATCGAAGGAGGAAAACAAAGGAGACGATGTTCACTCTTCTAAAAGGGATGAAAGTCCTATTCATAATGAACTGTCGTTCATGAAAGATAATAGAAAGGCTCTGTTATCTAAATCTGCTGAGGATAATAGGAAAAGTTTACCTAAACCTGCTGAAGATAATAAGAAGAATGTGTTACCCAAACCAGCTGAAGATAATAGGAAAGGTTTGTTACCCAAGCCTGCTGAAGATAATAGGAAAGGTTGTTACCCAAGCCCGCTGAAGATAATAGGAAAGGTTTGTTACCCAAGCCTGCTGAAGATAATAGGAAAGGTTTGTTACCCAAACCCGCTGAAGATAATAGGAAAGGTTTGTTACCCAAACCCGCTGAAGATAATAGGAAAGGTTTGTTACCCAAACCCGCTGAAGATAATAGGAAAGGTTTGTTACCCAAACCCGCTGAAGATAATAGGAAAGGTTTGTTACCCAGACCTGCTGAAGATAATAGGAAAGGTTTGTTACCCAGACCTGCTGAAAATAGTAGGAAAAGTTTGTTACCCAAACCTGCTGAAGATAGTAGAAAAAGTTTGTTACCCAAACCTGCTGAAGATAGTAGAAAAAGTTTGTTACCCAAACCTGCTGAAGATAATAGGAAATGTTTGCTACCCAAACCTGCTGAAGATAACAGGAAATGTTTGTTACCCAAACCTGCTGAAGATAACAGGAAATGTTTGTTACCCAAACCTGCTGAAGATAATAGGAAGAACGCGTTACCCAAACCAGCTGAAGATAGTAGGAAGAATGTGTCACCTAAACCTGCTGAAGATGATAAAAATCCGTCGCCTAACCCTGCTGAAGATAACAGAAAGACTCTGTTAACCAAATTTGGTGAGAGAGAAGTACTTGGAAAAGATCAAAATAGGCATGATATTTACATAAGAAATAAAAGTAATAACGATGAAGTAAAGAAATTGGCATTATACGAAATTGCTTCACCAAGAAATTCAGATACAGCTCCCATACCAAAAGCACCTCCTAAACCAGAGAATGTTTTCCTTAATATGAGAGGGCCTCCTCCAAGTAGAAGTGATGGATTACTTCCTACTCCAAGTAGAGGCGATGGATTACTTCCTATTCCAGGTAGAAGTAACATTTCTAACAATTCTTCATTCTTGTCTAGAAAGAACCCATCTGTTCTAGACAGTTCATTGCATAAATTCCCAAAGCCGTTGGACAACAAAATTCCCAAAGACCCAAGATCAGAAAGGGTTCTTAAGGACCCCAGGTCAGATAATCTCCCAAGAGATCCAAGATCTGATAACTTAGCAAGAATTCCTAGATCAGATAGTACTCCTCGAGATCCCAGATCAGATAGTACTCCTCGAGATCCCAGATCAGATAGTACTCCTCGAGATCCCAGATCAGATAGTACTCCTCGAGATCCTAGATCAGATAGTCTGTCAAGAGCTCCCAGGTCAGATCACTCGGTGAGGGATCCCCGGTCCGATAATTCCATGAGAGATCCCAGATCAGATAAATTGGCGCCAAGAGATATAAGATCTGACAATTCTAATTTGAAGGACCAGAGACACCAAAATTCCGCTTCGATGCCAATGAGAAGAGACCCTCGTCTCAATCCAAGTGAATTGTTGAGAGATCCTAGAGCCAGTGCACACCCCCATACTTTTCAGAGAGACCCCAGAATGGGTCCTATGAGGGATACGAATCCACAAGACTTTCAGTCTCGCCCTCAGTATAATTTGGATACAAGGTGGACTCCACCAGCAAATGTAATGAGACCTTCTTTTCCCACCTCTACTGTTGCTCCAGTTGCACCTATTCCAGTTGCGCCAGTACCTCCAACACAATTCCAACCAGCACCTTCCCCAAAGAACTCTGCCATAGGCCAAACATTCACTTGTTTAATGATGCAAGGCCTTCCTCATTACGCAAATTCCAGTCACATTTACAAATTCTTTGAGGAATATTTGCTGAGAGATATTTGCATAGAGTTAGACCAGTCGTATAACTGCAAAGGCACAGCCTATATTCACTTTCCAAGCCACTTGAGTGCTAAAGGGGCTCTAGAAAAGGAAAGTGGGAAATTCATGCAAAGTTACAAAATATATCTGAGAATTTGTTCCGTGGGCATTTTAAGGCAAGCTAAAATTACGCATGATCTTCAGAATTTCGACCGTGAGAAATATCTCAATATTCCTCCGAGGCCTAGAGGGAATGGAAATCCATTCTATAATCCAAAACTAAAAACACCACCACCACCTCCCGTAAGTAAGGATATTATCCAGTCACCGTCACACATTGCCTCACCAGAACAGGGAGAAATGAAAGATGAGGAAACTCTAAAGCCAGGATACTCTAAACTGTGCGGCGTAAAAGTGGATGGGCAGGGCGCGAAGGGACTTCAGAGTTTCAAGATTCCGAAACTGAAAAAGACAGCAACTTCTCAAGAGGAAACAGCGACTGAAATTAAAAACGAAACTTCTCCGAAGGTAACGAGCGGTAAAGAAATCAAAGAAAGGGTTAAATTCAACAAGGAGAGGGGTTCGGAAACGCGCATTTCATCAGATTCGGATAACGACGAGTCGTTTAAAGTCGTTCCTCATACCAAGAAAAACAGACGTTATCGTAAAATTGTCAAAGGCATCGAATCCGATTCAGAATCGGAGAAAGAAGAACGTGGCCTATCTCCTAAAAAGATCTGGGCCAAATCAAAGAAACCAAAGTCGAGGCTTAGTTTAGAGACGGAGGAAAGTGAGAATGAAGATTCGATGGTCATAGACGAATCAGCGACTGTGAGTAGCGACAAGGACAGCGACTTATCGGATACGGGGTCGCAAGAACTGTCGGAGGACAAAGGAGAAGTATTCGAGGACTCGTTTAAATCGTTCGGCAAAGAAAAAGTTACACCCCAAGTCAGAGGGAGAAAGAAGAAAATGGGAAAATTTCCCCCCAAAGGCAGTGGTAAGAAGGCGGTTAAAGTTAAAGAAGGAAAGAGTCCCGTAAGAAGAGGAGTTAAGAAAAGAAAGAAGAAAAACTTGGATATTCTCGATACCTATATTGAGAAGACAAAAATTACGAGACAAAAACATGTTGAGTTCAAAGAAATATTTTCACCAAAGAAGAGAGTACCAGTAAGAATTCCTACCCCGTTGAAACTAGTTTGTTGTTTAATTACTGAAGACAAACTAACTAAGAGAGGCCCTAGGAGATCGAAAGTAAATTCCATTTCTCCGTCACCGTCAGAAACCCTGTCTACCGCATCTAGTAGTAATCTTCAGGAATTGTCTGAACCCCTTTCTACTAGTACTTCTATTAGTGGCTCTCAGGAATCGAATGGAATCACTCAGAAACCGAGTGAAACCTTAATTTCAACAGATTCCTTCGTAACTGATTCGGATAAAGACGTGGTAAAAGCTATTTCCGATTCTGAAAGTCACGATACGGATTTAAAGAAGACACAAAGAAGAGAGTCATCGCTTTTACCAGGGCCAAGAAAGCTAAAAGACCGAGGAAGCTTCGTAATAAATGGCAGAAAGGTTACAAGAGGAACGAAAGCCCACTTCCCGAAATTAAAATTAACAGGAAGCGCTGTTATTCGCCTTCGCTTCACGATTATAAATTAAATGTGAAGATAATGAAAATGGACACTGAAAACACCAATGAAAAACAAGATTCATCCTTATATTCTAAATCGGTGTCTGTATTCGATGATGACATTATAGGCGATAGCGAATTACCAGATTTGACTCAGATAACCCCGACGATAGTGGACAAAGAAATGAGTATTTTCACTGTTTTGCCAGAACTGTCTTCGATTGAGAGTGTAATTGATTCTGATATGGGAGTATCTGAATCGAAGGAAACGGAGAAACCACCCGCTCCTTCGTTGACCTCCGAAGAAACGAAAGAAGAGAGAATCAAAATGATTAGCGACGATCTTGTGGAAACCGCAAACAAATTTGCAGAAAAAGAATCTCAACAACAAGCCTTGAACGAATTAACGAATGTACTCGCTGCTCCTGGTCGGGAGAAACTCAACAAAATAACTAGTGATGAGGATGAAGATAGTCTGTCTTCAAAGGTAAACCAACTCGTTGCATCCTTAGACCAATCCTTTTCTAATTCAGAAAATCTAAGCCAAAGTCCCGAAAGAGATTTTAATAGTGATTCGTCAAGGGCTGAAGCTCCAAAGAACATTCAGTCACCTGCCGAGAACATAAGTCAAGATGATGAAGCGAATGAAGAAAATGATGAAAAACTTGACACTACTACAACCTCAGAACAGAGCGAACTGAAAGATATGGACTCGGAAACAACTTCAAGAATTTCCCTTTCCTCCGACAAAGATGCATCTACAGATAGCGTCTTGGATAAAGATACGTCAGTTGAGGAACTAGACTCAAGTTCTGTTCGAGCAAATGAGTCAGCAGATAGAGAAATATCTTCAACTTCTCAAGATTCCTCATATAACCAGACAGATTCTTCTCTATCCAATTTTGATCAGGATAAAAAAGAAAGTAACTCAATGGAAGAAGAGCCACAAGGTGAAAAGAATGTTACAGAATCTTCCGAAACTGCCAATGAAACAGTTGAAAGTTCAGTGAACAAAGAAACTGCAATTGAGAAGGATCAGGAAGTCGAACTGAATGAGGAACTCTTACAGGAAGTTGACACTCTAAATCCGGAGCAAAGCACCAATGAACAAAATACCAAATCGACAAAAGATCAAAATTTAAGTGAAACTAATACGAGAGAAGACACCCGCAGTCAGTCGTTAGAAGAGGAAAGTACGTTAAGTACAACTTCAGAGGTCAAGATTATAACTGATAATAATTTGCCCTCTTCAAGTACAAAGACTGTGAATGAAGATTCGACAGAACCAAGTAGTACAACGAGTGACTCGACTCCATTGACAATTCATACAAAAGCTTCGTCTCGAGAACATTTGAATGAAAGCTCCATGGAAGCATCTAATACAGACTTAACAATTAATTTAAGCAGCAGCACAGTCTCTCCAGGAAGTAAAACCGATAAGCTATCAACAGATATGACCTCAAGCTCAGCCGCTGACGGAGGGGCGGAAAGTGACGTGGACGATGGCGCTAGCATCGGTATAGCGAGTATGTGTAGCATTCCCGATGATAACTCGGTTGTTTCGAGCGAAGGGAGGGAGGGTAGTACTCCCGACCCGTCCTCTCAAGCAAGTGTAAAGAGATCGAAACGCGATAAGGCCTCTCATTCAAACAGTTTAATTGAAAGAAGACGCATAACGAGAGGATCTCTGGTGATCCCTCAAGTTACAGAAGCTATTCTTTGGGATGACGGAGGCCTTGTCGATCTCTTCCAGTGCGATCAATGTGATTATGTTGGGAAACAGAGAGTGAGTCATTTAATTAACTTCCACACTGAAAGAGAAGTTCCTTGTGAATTTAGGAGAGAAGATTACAGCCCTATTCTTAGGGATTCTTTGGGTCCTCATCCTCCAGCCAAAGATGCGGTGAATTTAGATCTAGGTTGGATCCCAAAGAAAATGATTTTTGATGAAGAAATAGAGTGCAAAGTAAAAGGGTGTGATTACTATTCGAACAATAGATTCGATTTTATCTACCACCTCTTAGAGCACACACCAGAGGCAGTCAATGCTGTATTTCACTGTAGATTATGTAATTTTATGTCGGATGACTTAACACAATTTTACGACCATGTATCGAGTCACACGGGGGAATACAGACATACCTGCGTTAGATGCGGACAGAGGGGTTTTTCCATCGAATCACTCGTTCATCACCACAAGGATTATCACTGGTCGCAGTCACAGGAGTTCAAATCGGAAGAGATGATTCTGGAGGACGGTTGGCCTTACATTCACGTATGCAGAACCTGTCATCACGTGCAGGTTTCCTCGAGTAAAATAGAGGAACATATTCAAAACAAACACAACGGGAAAGTAGACTTCCTGAAGGCAAACATGTCCAGGCATATTATGCTTCATTCGGATAAGAAGAAAGAAAATGAAAGTTCCGGTCCCATTAAGAAGAAGGAAGCAGAACCGAAACCAGTTACCAAACCGGGTCCCAAAGTGCCCAGAAAGGTTTTCAAAGGTGCTAAGGCTACTAAAGGCACTAAAAGATTAAAAGCCAAGAAAAAGTTAAAGAAGTCCAAAATAGGAAAACCCACAAATGTTCCTGTGTTCTTGGGTCACGAGGAACAGAACGACGAAACCAAGGAAAAAGCGGAAGAGAAGGAAGTGGAGGAACTCGTAAATAGAATTCTATTGAACAATTACACATCGAGATCGTCCTTCGAAATCAAGAAGAAAATATCATCGTTGGACAACATTTTGAAAAAAGTTGATGACAACTCGGATTCTGTTCCTTCTGCGCCGGAAGATACACCCGAGGGTGGTCCGCAAACATCCAGTTCCGATGACAAACCGGAAGTTTCTGTTCCTAAAGAATTGAACGCCTCAACGAAGAAACAAGACGAGCCAGAACCCGCTGAAGATAAACCGAAAGAGGTCGAAACTGAATCATCACTTCAGGAAGCGAATGAGAAAGAATCACTACCAACTAACGCAGAGACTCCTCCGGAAGATACAGTACCAGACGCAGTACCAGACGCAGTACCAGACGCAGTACCAGACGCAGTACCAGACACAGTACCAGACACAGTACCAGACACAGTACCAGACACAGTACCAGATACATTATCGGATACACCGGAATCCTCTCCCAAACCGGTTAAAGGAGAGAAGGAAGAGGAACCTTTGGTCGGAATTATATCTCGACTAAAGGCCAAACTCGCCGAAGATGATTTAATGGCGAAGATCAGACAGAAAGAAGATAAATCTCCTTCGTCAGTCCCTGTGGCCCAGAGCAATGATAGCGACAGTGACTCTGATCACAATCTCATCATTTGCGAGGACGAAATAGACGAATCTGAGGGTAAAACCCCTGCAGATTCTCATAACGTCGGACGGGCATCGCCATTTTCCGGTGCCAAACAGATGTTAAGAGTGAAGCCACCGCACGAATTATTCCCACAACAACAGGTAATGAGAAAATACATTTCTATAATAAGTATTATTAATAATAATATGATCACTTCAGTATAGTAATGAATAATATTAATTTTCTTTCAAAAATACTAGCAATTTATATCGACTTTGTAAATCGAATTAACGCGGCGTAATTTTAGTTTTTGCTTACATACTACTGATAGTATCATTTTATTTTATCCTTTGAAGTTTAGTAAACTTTATAGCTTACATCGAATTTAAGTTAATAATTTTGGTTAACAGAACCCCGCAGTAAAGGTACAAGACATTCTTAAATGTAGGTTAATAGAGTGTTCCTACGTCGCTTCCTCCATGAACGAAATCGGGGCTCATACTTGGAACTCTCATCGTATGTTCATGTGTATCTTCCCCAACTGTAACTTCATAACCATCTCGGATAAACTTTACAGCTCGCACTTTGAGCAAACGCATAAGGTAGGTCCCTCCCTCCCTCCCCCTCACGTTTTTTCTCTGGTGTGTGTGTGTGTGTGTGTGTGTGTGACAGAGAATGGAAGAAAGATATATCGATTTTTCACTTCTGAGATTTTTTTTTATGTGAATGGAGTAACTTACTCCTTTAAATGACGTTTCTTTATTAATTAGTTTATGGTATTTGAAGATGAATGGCCAACATAACAAAACCTGTTAAGCGTCACTTTTTTCACTTTTATACGCACCGATAGACGATATAATTCGTCGAGAACGCTTAAGAGGTTTAACGCTTAAGTCGAGAATATACTCAATAATAAAACACACACACACACACACACACACACACACACACACACACACACACTCTATGCGTAATTTATACACGAATTATTTTTCCTTTATAGATCCGGAAATTCGGTTGCCCTTTCAGTTGTCAGGAACCTTACCTGATGATCCCCTCTGATATGATCAAACACATCTCTAAGCTACATCTGCCGTCCCTAACAAAGGGGAAAACTCAAGTCTCAGGGGACCAAGATAATCAGGACGCCGAAGGTAAAAGTATTTGCGAGAATCATAAGGTTATATTTATGATTTTCCTGTTTTTCATATTTTTCGTTTTTTTTATGCAGGGAAGAGGGGCCAAGAGCGAATGCCCGCAATCCCTTTCTCCCTCTATAGAAAAAGAAGAGAGCCAAAATCAAGGTCCAAGGTTTTAGAAGTGCCTGGACACTCTGCGTTTGAAAGAATGGAGGTAATAGACAGGGGGAAAGATGGATTGAGAAAGATTATTCCAGAGTTGACTGGTTGAGTAGATGAAAGATTGAAAATATCGATTAACCCTCGCGTTAGGGAGTTGAACAGATAAGGAATGAGAATGTGTCGAAAGTCTGGTATTGCGTGCTCTCGAGACTTAAAGGAAGAGGCATGCAGTTAGAGAGTTCAAAAGATTAGTGTCCGTTATAATGAAAATGAAAAGGTTTATTGGCAGACTATAGTCCATATTTGTCATATGGACTATAGTCTGCCAATAAACATTTTCATTTTCATATAATAGTGAGAGTAAAGAGAGAATGAGGCGGCATTGTGGCGAAGAGAGAGGGATTGAAGACAGTCAGTAAGACGCGGGGAATTGATGAGACGAAAAGCCTTTGATTCCACTCGGTCAAGTAGAGCTGTGTGTGTGTTGAGCCACCCTACACGTGAGAAACATACATACTCCATACAGGGGCGAACGAGACCCCTGTACAAAGACAGCAACTAACCGGGGGTGAAGTAACTGCGGATCTGGTACGGCACACCACCTAACCTCTTAGAAGCAGTTTTAGAAAGAGAGAGTATATGATTTTTCCAGGCAAGACCACGAGAAGAGGAAACGCCAAGAAAGTTAAGAGAAGAGAAAAAGATTGTGTTGCGTATTGTTGAAGGGGTAAGGGAAGATTGTGACGATCAGACAGCTAAAGGAAATGAGCTTTTGAGGCATTGAAAGCCACGAGGTTTTCTCTGCCTCAATCAGAGATCTATAGAAAGATCAGAGGTTAGATGCATCATAGCCATCCCACGCTAAGCATGAAGTGACTGTTGAGAGGGACGCTTTGTGAAGCGGGTGAAGAAGAAGTGAAGAGTGGAATCATCGGCATAGGAGTGGATAGGACAGGAAGTGCAATTTAATAGATCATAGACAAGTAAAAGGAAGAGAGTGGGTGACAGGACAGAGCCCTGAGGAACGCAACTATCTATGGCTTTAGGAGAGCAACCGTGGTCATCTATAACCGCGGCTGTAGATCGGTCAGAAAGGAAATCATAGACGAAGGTACAGATAGAAGGACAGAAACCGAAGGAGGGCAGTTTGGAGAGTAAAGATTTGTCAAACTCTATCAAATGCTTTGCGGAACCCATACTGACGATCTGAAAGAAGATTGCGAGAAGAGAGCTGTTAAAAAATCTTCCTATTAAGAATAGATCCAAAAACTTTAGAAAGGCAAGAAATCAAAACAAATGGACGATAGTTGGAACGTTGAGAGCGTTCACCCTTCTTTGGGACAAGTTGAATGAAAGCGAATTTCCAACAGGAAGGAAAAGTACCAGATTAAAAACAAAGACGAAAGAGTTTGCTTAGACAGGGTGTTCTTGAAAACAACAAGAGGGACACCATCACGACCGTACGTCTTCCTAAAGTTGAGCCCAGATAGGACAGAAAGAACATCTTTGGAAGAGATTCTAATTTCTAAAGGGCGGTTGTAGTGGAAATGAAATGCTTGAGGGCGATCTGTCAGGTAAGGTGGACTGATCATGTGAGAAACACTGTTATCCGTGAGAGGTGTGGGAGTCGAAGGAGTCTTGTGGAGAGAGCAGATGAGGGGGTGTTAAAATGGTTTGGACATATGGAGAGGATGCTAAAGAGGATTTAAGTGTTGGAGGGGTAAACCGAGGAGGAGATGGAGGGATTGGGTGAGGGAGGCTTTGGGTCAGCGGGGCCTGGACGTCTGGGAGGGTGAAAGATGCGCGCAAGATAGAAAAAAGTGGAGCGATGTGGTATACGGGGGGCGACGGGCTGGCAATGTGCCGCCTCGGTGTATGAAACGGTCTGGGTAAACCGTAGAGTAGTCTGCGGGGCTGGGCTGTGGATAATATTGCCCTGAGGCAGGTGCATTATTGTCATGTCAGCTGATGAAGTGAATGTGACCGATTGAGGCGCTTCCTGCCTGTTCCTGATGTGACCTCTCTGCGGTGGGAGAGGCGTTTGGGTATAAAAAAATCATTATTATTATTATCATCATCATCATCATATCCACCTAATAAAATGAATGACATGGCTTTGTTGGTTTGGAGTGATTTTGGTTGGAATACAAGGGATAAAGGACCAGGTATTAATGGCTATAGTTGGAATATTTATTTTTCCTTCCCCTTTCATGCTCTTATCGTCGTATTCTCCTTGCAGAGAACTTCCTGCGCATTGAAAGTTACGGAACTTTAGATCCCAAATCCGCTTCGCAAATTTTCAATACTGAAGGTATATATATTGGTTAATTATTGTTAATTGTGAATATTGTTAATTGAAATGGATCAGACTTTTAAACTTTAATTGAGGCATTTTCTTTTATGGCCGAAAAATGTAGCCAAAAGTGTCCTGAATGCTTTGGTATGTTGCTTAAAACCGTTGAGGAACTGTAATATCTTAAATTCCTTATGGGGAAAAAAAAGCGGACAAACCTCATCATGCGAGAATGCACCATAATGCCCCGTTCCTAAGTTGTCTTATGTTTCCCACACCTAGCGCCAATCGCTCAGCTCGATGTGGATCGCGTGACTGCGCTCGTCCATTCAGCGCTCCGCGTTTGCTCTCGCACAGCTTTCCGGGGGGCTAAGCGTGGTGTCAGTCATTGTTTACGCCCTCATGGGATAGTGGACGTGCATTTTCTTTGAAGTTCCTCGGTGGCGGTAGAACGCCTCCAGAAGGCGTTGATTATTCTATACTGCTGTATTTTCATCTTAAAAGAAATATGGTTTTGTGTTTTGTGTAAAAGCAGTTATAACTTGCATAGTTTATATAGAACTGTGTTGCGCTTAGTGATTATTATTATTATTATTATTATTATTATTATTATTATTATTATTATTATTATTATTATTAAATTCATCATATACTATATATAGACTTATAAGAGTGCAAATTCCTCCTACATTTTTGTCGGTGGTCGTTAAAGTTATCAGGTCATCCCATAAGTAATGTCGTTTTTTACAATAGATTAAGTTTAAACTAGTCCTACTCGGTTTAAGCATAAATTTTCCGAAGGTTATATCCAAGAGGAGATCTATCGTGTTTCGCAACATACTTTACAGACCTTGACCAGTGAAGACGTGTGTTTTGCTTTATGTGAACCAATCATAAACATGGCGGTATCAGAAGAGCATATCGGGCATATAATGCTTTACGAGTTCAAAAAATGGAATAGTGCGACTGAAGCAACGCGAAACATTCAGGACGTTTATGGCAACGATATTCTGCATGTGAGGAAATGTCAAAGATGGTTTCAAAAGTTTAGGAATGGTGACTGCTGTTTGGCAGCTGCAGCACGCTCTGCTGAGTTTGATGATGACCTGCTGTTAGCCGCACTTGAAGAAGGCTATTCAACAACTGTCGAAGAATTGGCCCAAAAACTCAATTCATCCCCGTCCACCATCCATCGACATTTGCAACAACTCGGGAAAGTGCCTAAGTTAGGAAAATGGGTGCCGCATGAATTGTCGGTCGACAATCTGAGGGTGCGGGTAAACATTAGCACAGCTCTTCATTCCAGTGAACTCCAAGATCCGTTTTTGCACCGTTTAGTGACTGGTGATGAAAAGTGGATACTGTACCAGAATGTTAAGCGCCGTCCACAGTGGGTTTGTGCCGGAGAACCAGCGACACCACAGCCAAAACCAAATATTCACCCTCGGAAGGTGTTGCTTAGTGTTTGGTGGGATAAAGGTGGTGTAATACACTTTGAAACCTTACCACACAACCAAACAATCACCGCTCAAGTCTACTGTCAACAACTGGATCAATTGAACACCACTAAAAGAAAAGAGACCTTCTTTGGTTAATCGGAAAGGAATCGTGTTCCACCACGACAACGCACGTCCTCATACCGCGCGGATCACTTCTGCAAAAATTGAGGAGCTTGGGTGGGGAAAACTTCCACATCCTCCATATTCTCCAGACCTTGCGCCTTCAGATTATCATCTCTTCAGGAGTCTGCAAAACTATCTTGACGAGAAACAGTATACTTCTTTAGATGACCTGCACACCAGTCTTTGTACGTTTTTTGCCTCAAAACCGCCTGAATTTTATAAACATGGCATTGAAAAGCTTGTAGGACGTTGGCAGAGTGTCATTGATTCCGATGGAAAATATATACTAGATTAAAAAGTTTCAGTTGTTTTTTTTTTGTCCTTCAAATTCCGATCTAAAAAACGACATTACTTATGGGATGACCTGATACATTAGCTCCTACATATTACAGCTTGTGTTTTTTTAATTACTTACGCTCGCATTAAGGTAGGTAGGGATTCCTTTAAAAAGTTTAGAGAATACGCTCTTTTATAGTATAAAACAATAATTTTTTCAAATTTCATTCGCGTTGGGATTTTAATTAAAAAACTCTAGATCAAATCACTATTATTTCATGCGAGTATACGACAAAATAGCTAGGCCCAAAACAGCTAGAACATTATAGCTAGTGTCAAAATAGCTAGTGCGACAGAATAGCCAGTGTCAGAATAGCTAGTGCGACAGAATAGCCAGTGTCAAAATAGCTAGTGCGACAGAATAGCCAGTGTCAAAATAGCTAGTGCGACAAAATAGCTAGGATCACGAAATCTTGTATGTATTATGTGCCATAAAATGTATTCTTGCATACTATCAGCTGTATACAGTACACGCGATAAGAGGAGATGACTTGTTCCCATGCGTTTACATTTTACTACCGGATAAGGCAAGCGAAACATATCAGCGAGCATTTCAAATTCTCAAAGACCAACGTCCAGATCTGGTACCTGATATAGTACAGTAACTCTCGACTTTGAACAAGCAGCAAAATTTTAGAGCATTCACAACAGTTTTTCCGAATGTCTCAGTGCAGGGATGTTTCTTCCATCTATCACAATCAGTATGGAGAAAAATCCAAAACCTTGGTCTAACAAACAGCTACGCAACTGACAGCAACTGCCGCCTTTATTGCAAAATGCTTCCCGCTTTAACCTTTCTTCCCCCTGAGCAGACAAGCGAAGCCTTTGAATCCTTGGATGAAGAACGAGAACAGTTACAGATGGGCAATGAATTGGCAGATCTCTATGCATACTTCGAAGCCAACTACCTAGGAAGGCCGCACAGAAGAGGAAGAAGAACATCTTTATTTCCTCCTGAAATGTGGAACGTCAGACAAAGAACAGAGAAAGGCATACCAAGAACAACTAATATACTCGAGGGTTGGCACAGAGCCATCCAAACAATGTATGATAGCGCC
Source organism: Bathynomus jamesi (assembly GCA_023014485.1). Taxonomy (NCBI): domain Eukaryota; kingdom Metazoa; phylum Arthropoda; class Malacostraca; order Isopoda; family Cirolanidae; genus Bathynomus; species Bathynomus jamesi. The sequence continues at coordinate 50,315 of JAJOZX010002270.1, read as the reverse complement.
CACCCTTCCCTGTGGCGTTTTCTCAAAGGCATTCAAAGAGAAGAGGGTATTCAACGAACAACTTTGCAGGCATTTTTAGCGGGACAAGTGGCTATTGAGAAGAAGAAAACCAGAGAAGTTAATGCAAGGTTAAAAACTCTAATCTCCCGGCACAATCAGGACGAAATAACGGCCGCAGAATTCTTGCGTGGAGTTACCTGCAACATAAATTACAATACAGTTTAATTATGTTTTTATTAAATTACAATATTATAATATTTTTAATTTTGACTGTGTATTGCATATACTCTAGTTTTATAATAAAATAAATATTTGTAAATAAATTACATTATAATATTTTAAATTTTAACTGTGTATTGCATATAATAATATAATAAAATATGGATGTATAATGTTTTCATTAAGCCCTTACAAGGTTTTTAATATTAACAGGTTTTAACATATTCACAAGATTTCGTGATCCTAGCTATTTTGTCGTACTCGCATTTTGACACCGGCTATTCTGTCGCACTAGCTATTTTGACACTAGCTATTCTGTCGCACTAGCTATATTGTCCTAGCTATTTTGTTCGCCACCGATTTCATGCTACCTCAGTATTTTACACACGCCCAGTTTTTTGTTATTTTATTTTGGGTTAGGCCAACATAACCTAAATTAAACCCCAAAAAACATCAGCAAGAAAGTAGTACCTATTTGGGTGTAGGATGAATGTGATACAAAAGATATCACCGGAAAGGAGCGAACGTACTCTGATATATATATATATATATATATATATATATATATATATATATATATATATATATATATATATATACACACACACACACACACACACACACACACACACACACACACACACACACACACACACAGGGTGTCCGAGAATTATCTGTACAATTTTTGGCTATTATTAAAAGTCAACCATGAAGTGTAGAAATTCCAGTGTTGTTCCATTTTACAGAGAATATCTAAGTTTTTTCTGATACCAAGTTTTGACAAGTTTTTTAGAAATTCCAGTGTGTCCGAACATTATCTGTACAATTTCATCTTTTAATAAAATTCTTGATAACACACGTAAAATTCTTAAACAAGATTATTAGAATCTGTATTTTCAAAAGTTTCTTTTATTAAAGTAACGTTGTTACAAATATTCGATATGTGCACCATTAGTGATTCGCAAAACATCCAATCGATACTCCAAATGTTGCCATGTACGCTGCAGCATATCCACATCAATTCGCTCAATAGCAGCTGTGATTCTTGCTTTTAAATCATCAATGTCTGTCACCCGCGTACATTTCTAAAAAACTTGTCAAAACGTGGTATCAGAAAAAACTTAATGAGATTCTCTGTAAAATGGGACAACACTGGAATTTCTACACTTCATGGTTGACTTTTAATAACAGCCAAAAATTGTACAGATAATTCTCGGACACCCTGTATATATATATATATATATATTGGGTGTTTCATTTGTCTGAAGACATTAGAAATATGTAGAAAGAGTAATTTACGATTTTATGACCATACTTTATTTTCAACATAATATTACTGAAGGTGTTAAAATTGTTTACCCTCAACTTTAAGACGCTTCATTACTCGTAACTGGTAAACTCTGAACATTTCTGATTGTTTCAGCAGAAATTCGCCGCAATTTCAATCTTATCTTAGCTTTCAAATCCTCAGTTGTTCTTGGTCTGTCTACGTAGACAACAGATTTCAAATGAAACTAGTAATGAAGTGTCTTGGAGTTTAGGGTGAACAATTTGTACACCTCCTGTAATAGTATGTTGAAAATAAAAGTCATAAAGTTGTATTACTCTCTTCTCTATATTTCCAATGTCTCCAGACATATGAGACGTATGTATTTATGTTCATAAGTAAGCTACTATCACTAAGCTATTTCCCATCACAGAAGCGGTCACTACAGACGCTCCTACGAGTGGTTCTATTTCGAGTTCTACGTTACAACCCGCCTCTCCCAGCCAGAAAAGTCGTAACACCGACAAAAAGGAAGAGAAATCGGTTGCGCAGCCTCTTGACTCCAAGGAGGAGGAAACGCCTTCCTTAACTCTCGTTCAACCCAAGAAGGAACCCCCATCTTTCCCAGGAGCGGAAACCCTGCCTTTATACCCCCCTACAGTTCCTCTACTTCAATTATTTTTAGAGTAAGTATAAGCGTAGGTGCTCTTCATTTATAAGATGGGAAAAGTTGAGAGCGAAATAATTTGAGGTAGAATATGTTAGTTTTAAATTGCCATTTTAAATTAATCATTAGATTAAAAGATAATTAGATTCTGATTGGCGCCTCTACTCGTATTCCTACAGGTTTCAATCTCGAAGAGCTTTTACCGCGTTTACCGGAAACAAAGCTCCTGAAGTATTCAAGTGCATGGTTGTCGGCTGTACCTTCGTCACAGACAATCGGTCCGCGTTCGAAAGTCATTCGGACAATCATTTCACTTCAGATCATCGGTACGAAGTTGCTTTTATTTCTAACTAGGCTACCGGTAGCCCATCGGGGTTGCTTAGAGGCTACGGCATTAGGCTGTCCATTTGAAGGTCGCTGGTTCGTCGAACCTTGTCTTGGAGTTTGTGACTTTGTTTCAGTATTTAAGATTCTTCCTCTTGGTCTCCTGTGGTTGTGATTCTGCGTTTAAGCCGTAGGTCTCTTCTGCGATATAGCCAAGGTGTTGCTGAAACAAAGGTTAAATTCTTAAACAAAAGTCTAAGTAGGCTGATGAGGGTTTAGTTCCTAAGTAATGAGTTGGGCATAGAATGCGTGAATAGGGTAGAAGGGATTGGACTCAAGTTGGGCATATTTCTTCTTCAACAGACTTAGTTTGTTCATAGTTTTTGTTCTTAATTTGTTTGGGTACACGAGATAAGTGTACGCATGGTGTGAATGAGTTCCGAAGCTATTCTTTTCAGTACACTTTTCCTACTTTCCTATAACTCTTTCGCAACTACTTTGTTACTGTTGGCTGCCGGAAGTACATCCTTGTCTTTTCTATTCTTTGCCACCATCATTCTCTTCTGAAAGATTTACTTGTTTACAAATGTAAACATGGAATGAGTTTTCATTATTTAAATTTCTTTGTCTTTTTTGTTTCTTTTTCCTACCTACCTTCTTAGGCTAACCTAGAGTGGATTTTACGATTTTTGTTACCCTGTAATTTCGTCTTAATTTGTTTATCATGTACTTAGTTCCTTGTTGCCAATCACCTTTTCAAATCATATTTGCGCGATTTGCGCACGCAACTTTAAAATTGAGATTATTCAAATATTAAAGTCTCTTTACACGACCTTCCCTTCACATAAATTAATTTAGTTCTAGCTACAGTATGTAACTGATGTAACGTACTGTCATTTTCATGTTAACGAATGTACTTAATGGAACGTTAATGTAATATAATTTAAAAGTTGTGATGTAAGTTAATTAATAAAATTTAGTGATGTAAATTAATTAATAAAATTTAGTGATGTAAGTTAATTAATAAAATTTAGTGATGTAAGTTAATTAATAAAATTTAGTGATGTAAGTTAATTAATAAAATTTAGTGATGTAAGTTAATTAATAAAATTTAGTGATGTAAGTTAATTAATAAAATTTAGTGATGTAAGTTAATTAATAAAATTTAGTGATGTAACAATGTAATTTGTCGTTAGGTGTTCTTACTGTTTGATAAGAATGAACTCTGGGAGAACTTTAGTGGAGCACATTCTACTAGAACACAGTCATTGCCCTTTCCAGTGCAAATACTGTCTTTATAGGGCTTATACTAAAGTTTATCTTGGAGTACATCTGGTAAGTATCTTTTAACTTTTAACAAAAGTTTAGATTTTTTAACTTTTACGAAGAAATTTTTTTTAAGATTTTAATTTATTATTATTATTATTATTATTATTATTAAAATATTTAGTTCATATTTTGTTTCCGTTAAAATTTAAAATAAAACTTAAGATTCACGACAATGATTTTGTTTTTAAGAGCTCAAAACCCTGCCCCTAAAATCGACTTAAAATAGCTTAAAAGGCTGAGATTGGTTATTTCAAATGTCACGTGATATTTGGAAAACCATATCTGCTTTTAGGGCGGGGTTTTCTTAAAAAATTTCATCGTAGTGAATCTGATGTTTAACCCAACTTAAATTCAACTGTGAATACGCGTAATTTTAAAAATTGTTTATATTTTAATTAAAAAAAATTAGGCTTTGAACTTATGAGAAAATTTATATTATAATGAACATTTTAGCTTTTTTTCTGCCGTTTGAAACACGAAGAATTAATGCTTATTCGTCGTAATTCCTTCCAACAGCGAAAGTTCCACCCTGATAGAGAGCCTCGGTACATCAAAGTGGGGACCCTTAAAATGGAACCGCCCCCGAATCCTACCATCGAAAACTTCGTTTATCCTTATAAGTGTACTTACGGTAAGGCTGTGCGGTCAGTAATTAATTCAGTTGGTAAGTTAGTCAATTTAGTAAGTACGACCTTTGGTGGGCTGCGTCGTGGCAATGTCGCAACGCCGCTTCTCGTTATATCAGCGAGGTTAAGCGACGTCGGGTCTGTGAAGCGAGTGACCGGCCACCTCCGTGTTCAGATGATGTAGCGACCCGTAGTTCGAACTGCTCCATTCTCCATTTTAGGAGATTTCAATATTAACCACCACCTTTGACTTTCCTCCCATTTCACTGATATACCCGGTGAACTAACTTACAACTTCTCTATCCTGAATGACCTAGAGCGGATTGTACAGCACCCTACTCGTATCCCCTATCGCCTTGGAGATAAGCCCAACATTTTTAATTTATTTCTCGTTACTTATTAGGGGTGCCCCGATTATCAGTTTTTGCCCAAGCCGATTAATCTTCAGATTATTTAAATAATGCTAAATATGATGAATAGATTGTCACTATATGTCACTATAATTATTTCTTATGGTTTAATTTAGAAACCAATTCAAACTAATCTATCTACAACTTTTTTCGTTTTTTATGGAGCTATTTTCGCATTCAACGGTTAGCTGTCGTTTACTAGTAGTATTTTAATTAAGGCTGTCCTTATTAGTTATTCTTTTGGTTCTTAATTTCTTATTTAGGAACTAATACTTAAATAATAATAATTACAATGACTTCATCCCAGCAAAGCCCAATGTGGGAATATTTTGAAGAATGTACTGATGATAAAAGTAAGGCTAAATGTATTTTATGTAATACAGTACTATGAAGAGGAGGGAAAGAATCTCGGGATGACTACGACAAATTTAAGGAATCGCTTGAAAAGCAAGCATCAAGATCAATTTAGGAAGCTAGAATCTTTAAAGAGAAAATTTCATAATTTTATTACTGAAAGCAGAAGCTATATTGCAAATTAATATATATATATATATATATATGATAATTAAAATATCTTATTCATATTAAAAATTTTATTAAGCAATAACCAAAATCATAGTTAAAAATTGGAAATGATCATCTTTCTACTGAAATAATCGCCTAATTGACCGATTATTATTAGCTTGTCGAAGTTGATTCCTGATTAGTTGTAAAAATGCCGATTAATCGGTGCACCGCTACTCATCATTCTTTACTCTGTCAAACTTTTTCTCCATTGGACTTCTTCGATCACAATCTTATATCCGTTTCCTGTCCTGTCGCTCCAGTTCAACCTTTGCATCCTCCCAAGAGAAGACGCCTTTGGTATTTTGGCACTGGTGATTGGGAGGCCCTTAGGCAGTATGTCTCTGATTTCCCGTGGAATAATTACTACCTCTTCACCTACCACTGTTGCCAAAAAACAAAAAAAAGCCTTGGTTTAACTTTGCTTCTTATAATGCTATTTGCGAGAGAAAGGAGGCTTTCAGAAGGTACCGTCGCCATCCAACTCCTGACTTTCATTCAGCTTAAATTTCTGCCGGAATCGTAAAAAACTGTTCTTCGACTCGCCAAAAATTCTTTCATTAGATAAAAATGTGAAAACCTACCTAATGCTAATTCTTTTAATTCTTTCTAGCACCTAGCCAAGAACCTCTCCAACAACTTTACTTCTTCTTTCCCTTTTCTTTTTCTATTCTGATTTCTCAGTTGCTGTGTTTTCTGATAAAGCTGAACTCCGCTCAAACCTTCATCTTCAATTCAAGCCTGGACGATTCCGGTGCTTTTCTTTCATCTCCTCTTCCTTCTGACTTAATTATGTCTGAAATTAGAATCTCTTCCAAAGATGTTTTTTCTGCCCCATCTGGACTCAACTTTAGGAAAGCATACGGTCCTGATGGTGTCCCCCTCCTCTTGTTCTCAAGAACTGTGCTTCTGTGCTGACACCCTCCCTAGGCAAACTCTCGTTTTTGCCTTGCATCTGGTACTTTTCCTTCCTGTTGGAAGTTCGCTTTCATTCAGCCTGTCCCAAAGAAAGGTGACAACTCTCAACAGCCGCCAACTATCGTCCAATTGCTTTGATTTCTTGCTCTTCTGAAGTTTGTGAACCTATCCTTAATAGGAAGATTCTTAAACCTTTCTACTCACAATCTTCTTTCACACTGACTCTTGGTCATCCTCCTTTCGGTATTTCAGTGAAACTTTTTTAATTGGACTAGACATATCAAAAGAGCTTTTGATAGAGTTTGGCACAAATCGTTAATTTTCAAACTGCCCTCCTTCGGTTTCTATCTTTCTGTCAATGCCTTCATCTCTTATTTCTTTTCTGGCCGATTTATACCGTATACAACTCAATCCTTCCTTTTCTCTTAACTTTCTTGGCGTTTCCTTCTCTCTCGATTTTTCCTGACAAAATCACATATACTCTCTTTCTAAAACAGCTTCTAAGAGGTTAGGTGTGTTGTACCGCCTCAGCAGTTTCATCACCCCTACTCAGTTGCTGTCTTTGTAGAGGGTATGCTTCTCATGTGTCGGGTGGTTCAACCCAGACAGCCGTACTTGACCGGGGGGGAATCAAAGGCTTTTCGTCTCATCAGTTCCCTTCCTTTTACTGATTATCTTCAATCTCTCTCTCTTTACTATCGCTATCATAACGGACATTGCTTTTCTGAACTCTCTAACTGCATGCTTCCTCCTTTAAGGAAAGCACGCAGTACCAGACTTCCTACACTTTCTCATTCCTTTTCTGTCCAACTATCTAATGCAAGGGTTAATCGGTATTTTCAATTTTTCATCTACTCAACCGGTCACTCTGGAACAATCTTCCTCAATCCATCTTTTCCCCCTGTCTGTGACTGCCAATCTTACAAACGCAGAGTGTCTAGGCATTTCTAAAACCCTGGACCTTGATTTTGGCTCTCTTCTTCCTCATTTGGGGGGGGGGGGGGGGGGGGGGGAGTAAATAAATGAATGGAAGTCCACCATAACTTTTGAGCCGTTCTACATAAATTGATTAAACCACACACACACACACACACATATGAAGCATTACAAGGTGGTGTGTTTTGAGCAAGACTCGGGTCCCTGCAGTAAAGTTCAAGGTCACAAATAAAGGTCAAAGGTCTTTAACCATAAGACGATGTCTTGAGCAAGAATCACGTTGTCAGATGGAAGTCCACACCATAATTTTTAAACTACTCAACATAAAATGGGTGAGACTTTACGCATACTGTACATGGATGACCATAAGACGATGTCTTGAGGGAGAAGCAGGTTCTTGCACCAAAGGTCAAGGTCATAAATATAGGAGGGGACATTGTCATTCCGACATAGTTCTTGTTATTTAAACTCTCTAGGATTTAAATAACTTAATATTTAAATAATTTACAGGGCAGTGTAACTTCCGGTCTGTGGATACAGATGCTTTTAAAGGTCACACCACAACCCACGGAACAAATATTCGGATGCAGTGTATATTCTGTGAAGTTACTTTTGATATTGAAGGATTGTTGAAGGTAGGTTACGGCTTAAAATAATAATAATAATAATTTATTCTAAAATTATTAATTATTGTAGTTGACTTAAAAATTGTTAAAAAGTAATGTTCGTAGCACGCTTTAATAAGGATTGAAGATGTAGTAGGGTTAAGCCTCTCTTTGTTGATGTATGATGATGAACGTTGCTTCCTCGCAGCATATGAACGTACACATGATGAACGAATACCAGTGTCCTTATTGCCTCTTTGGTGAGGCCGAGAGGGAGAAGCTGCTCACTCACCTCCTAAACTGTCATCCTGGAAGACCGGGAAAAGTTCTTCTCCGGCGTCATGTGTCGAGTTCGTCCCACGCCAAGGCGTCTAGTAGTAGTACAGCACCGCCCAATGTACCTCTTACCACTACTACCATCACCACTACTACCACTACTGTATCAACGCCCGCTCCGATTACTACCGTTGTTTCCTCTCTCACTTCTTCCAATGTATCTTCCACTGTTAGTACTACTACTACTACTGCTACTACTACTATTACTGCCGCAACTACTAGTGGTATTGTTTCTCCCTCTGTTGCTTCGACTGTCGCTTCTTCTCCGACAACGACGAATCCTGCATCTGATTCCGCGGCTTCTTTATCGTCAATGACTGAAACTATATTGTCACCTTCAGGACCATCAAAAGATCAGGTAAGTAGGTAACATTGTTCGCTGAAACGAATTTGTCTTTAAATCATTGTAATAAAAAGAGTTTGAAATTAATCAGAGAGATTTAGTTGTACCTGTTTACCTTGCAGAAAAAAGACAAAGACTGTGAAGTGCCGGAAAGTACCTCCTCTTCACTGTTGCGTGAGTATAATAATGTAATGAGATGCTCTTTCGTTAACACTTATTAAAGGCTACGTTGTGGGCAATGTCATAACACTGCCTCTCGTCGATCAACCGAAGTCAAGCGATCTCGTCAATCAACGAAGTTAAGCGATCTCGTCGATCAACGAAGTTAAGCGACATTAGATCTGGGTAGTAGTTGGATGAAGGACCGTCCTCTGCGTCTAGATTATGTAGCGACCCGTGGTCAGAGCTGGGCAATAAATACATTGAATGCATTTAAATACATGGGAGAAATGTATTTAAATACTAAATACATTTTACGAATGTATTTAGATACTGAATACAAAATACATCAATTGTATTTAAATACATTTGTAAATACATTTTAAATACATACAAATACATTTTAAATACATACAAATTTGCTTGTTGAAGCCATGACACGCACACGATAAAGAAATCAACCGCTTTCGACTAAGAGTGGCACACAACTGACTGAACTGACACGTTGAAACATGAACCATGCTGTGCTACACTGTCGACGCGTCGTACTGTGCTACTGTAGTACAGAACGTGTATTAAACCAGTAAAAGTATTTACATTTTTATATTTTGAGTATTTAAATACATTGTATTTAAATACTATATTTAAATACATGAAAAACAATGTATTTATAAATACAGTTCTAAATACACAAATGTATTTAAATACTGCCCAGCTCTGCCCGTGGTTTGGATCTCGCTTGAAGCTGTAGGTCTCCACCGTCATATACGACCTTAGAGGTTGTGAAGGAAGTTAAATAACACCATCACTCAACAACAACAACGCCGCTTACTGTTAGATTAGTGAAGTTAAACGATATTTGATCTTGGTCATGGCGACCTGTGTACTAAACGGAATAGGATTATTAATGAATTTTTTTTATATTCTCTGCCGAAAGAGAGAGAAGTTAGTTTTAAAATCACAGTTGGTATGTCTGAGGAGCACACACAGTAATAGAGATGCTCAAAACAGATTTTCGCTTGGATTAGTTATCAAAAAGAGTCGTTGTTTTTCAGTGTTTGATGTAATTTCGGTTGAAGCCGCCTACATTTCTTTCTCTGTTAGCTTTTGTAGTTAACTAAATTAGTAGTCTTCGCTTCACCCGTAGTTATATCATTAAAGTGAAGTAAATGTAAATCTGCTGAACGTATTTTAATCTCTCCAAGAGCTCCATAGGCCTCACTGGTAGGCTATTCGATCGAACGTTATCCAGCGCAGTTAAATCGGAATGTAGTATAGAAATCATTATACCACCCATGGTTCCGAGCCTACGTAAAGATGCGGGTCTTCTCCGTCACATGACCTTTGTTGTTACGGAGGCGTTTAAGCAACCCCGAAATCATCGTCTTTAACACTAACTTGACTTTTGTTGAAGCAAGACCTAGTGAAGGCGGATCGCGAGGAAGTTAGCAGGAAAATTAAAATTGAAGTAAAAATCTGAATATCTTCAATTTTATTCACTATTAATATAACGCTGTAGTACATTAATAAATTAAACCTTCATTTTTTAATACCTCTTCACACTGCTTATAGTACCAATAAATTACACTCTATCGCGATGCCATTTGGAGTTAAAGTTGGATAAGTAAAGGTGGAGAAACGTTGCTCTTAAGTAAAGTGAAGACATTGAGGTCGGGAGTTAGGCTCTCATCGCCGTTTGTTTAGCTCACTCGAGTTCACGCCACCTCCCCCTCCCTGTCGGGAAATAGGGGTTTGATTTTTTTTATTAACAAGATTTCTATCCTAAAAGCGTATTGAATTTTAATCCAAAGTTAAATTATTTTTACTGAAATTTCAGCTCTTCCTGGTGCATCACCTACCACTGCCCAAAACGAGCCTTCATTCCTAGAGCAAACTGGTCTTACTGGAACTTCTCTCTACCGGTGCGGCAACGAGAAATGCGAGTATTCTTGCGGCACACAGTTGCTTCTGAAAGAACATTTGCAGGTGTGCGATTTTTCGAGGGATTGTCCTCTTCTGAGGTGTTTTCATTGTTCAAAGCACTTCAGGCATTTGAGTGGTCTCCTCGATCATATCAAAGTGCATGGCCCCAAGAGGTATTTATGCGGCGTAGAGGGGTGCGATTACAGGGGTACGATGCCCCACTATTTCAAAAACCACATGAAACAAGTTCACCACCACTGTGGATACAAAATAGTTTTGAAAGACTTTTCAAATAAGAATCCCGAGACGCAGGAGTTCATCGTTTATCCCAAGGACGTCGTCTCCAGTTTGAAGGAACCCCATAAGAAAAGGCGAAATGAGTATGGCGTCGACGATTTTGATAAGGTCCCCCACGTACACGTCTCCTACCAAGAGTTAAAATGTTACCATTGTATGTATTCAACAAAAATACGGTTGAATTTAATCAAACATTTGAAGTTGCATAAGAAATACCCCAGCGGTATCCCTCCCACGGACACACTGCAAGATATTGTGAAAACCATTCCGTCAAAGCAGCCTATAAATCCGGTCCCGAGATTGGAAAGGAAGGAACTTATGTTCGACAAGATGATGAATTTGGCCGGAAGTAGTTTCCAAGATAAGAAGAAGACTGAAGAGAACGAGTTAAAAACCAAGTACCCAATACCCCAAGAAGAATTAGATAAAATACCCGGTTTTGTTCCTGATGAGAAATTGAATTCGTGCGGTATCGACGGTTGCAAATATTTATCGTGCGACGAGATTATGCTCAAGTACCACATCAAAACGTTGCATTCCGAAGTGGATAGTTTCTCCTGCCCGCACTGCACCTACAACATACTTACGCTGGACAAAATCGGCCCGCATTTTAAGCTACACGGAGAAATACTCTATAGGTAAATATTTTTTTACTAAAGGAACGTTTTATCGACGCTAATCAACCAAAACTAAGCTTAACCTAATATAACCCAAAGTAACTTACCTATTACGCGTCATGTCGAAAGAATGACGTCAGCCCGAAACTTGAGCGGGATCAGTACCGAGTGGAACGAGAGTAATGAACAAATTTTAAAAACGAGTATGACGCCATCACTTTTTCATTTATAAGCGAGCAAAGACCTTTATATCGAAAGCTTTACTATTCTTACTTAGTTCATTATAATTTAAATAGCATCACGAGGGACTAAGCATTTTTTAACGAGTTGCTTCAATAAATATGGCGACATTCACCCAGGACCAGTGTGACGTCATTACCGTTAGTGTTTCTTAGGAACATTAATGGAAATTATGTTACTAATTAGGGTGAATTGCGCTAAGTTTTTTACGGTAAAATGCGGTTAACGAAGCGTCTTCATTTTTTCTCATTTCGCTTTGCATTCGCTTCATTCCCTTTGTGTTAATGTTTCGCCCGCAGGTGCGGTTGGTGTTCATTCCTAACTCCTCGGAAGGCGCTGGTGGAGAGACACATTAAGGATAAACACCCGACGAAGACTTCTTTCGACTTCTGCATCAGGGGTTCAGACGGGGAGAAGGAAGAGTCTGAATCTAAGGAGGTAAAAAAAAAAAAAAAAAAAAAATATCTGTTTTTCAAGCGTATTGGGTGGGTGGTCGATTGTGCATGGGCTAGGTTCTGGGTGCTGTAAGTAAAAGTTATTCTCGGTGATCGTTCTTTAAATTTGTTGTAACGTTTATCATTTTTGTTGTATTAATATTAACAACAAACTGAAATTATAAAGCCTTTCCGATTTAACTACTTTACTAGTCAATTTTTTTTTTTTAACTAATTAATAGTTTTTCTAGACTCAAAGATGTCCGGAAAGTTTCTAGCCAATAGAAATTACATTACTTAATTATATTAACATTCTTTAAACTGAACAGGGAATATTTTGAACAATTGTGGTATGGTTCCATATAAATAAATATATTTTCCATTGGGTTCAAATTTTCCAGACTTTACGAAACACTTCAGAAAACGTCAAACTTTTCGTAAATCTACAAACGGTAAATATTGACATCAACTAAAAAAAAAAAAATAATCAAATAAAAGTATTAAATTAAAAAAAAAGTCCAAGTGCATAATTTTTCATAAAAATTGATAATTAAACCATTCAGACTGCCTGAAACCTATCCTCCTCGGTCACGTGATGTAGGCTGTATTTAAAGAATAATAATAATCTTATGAAAGTAAATACAAATAAATTGAATTATTATTACTAATAATAAATGAATGAATTAGAGCGTCCCGGGGGTTTGAATCTCAGTGCTGCCCAGAGCTGAGCAGTTGTCTTTTCTGCATCTTGCGACGGCGGGCCAGCCGCTCCCACCTTGATTGACTCTGGTTAAGGTAGCCCTGGCTCCGGCCATTAATCCCCACTTTCTGGAGATATGGGACATTCGGATCGTTACCTTTACCCAAATGAATGACTAAATCAGCGTGCCAGTGTGATGATTATAATATATATATATATACCTCGGTGGTGTAGTGGTTAGCGTCGCTGACTGCGAATCCATCGGCCCCGGGTTCGAGACCCGACGGCGGCCGGCGCGCAGCAAAAACCCAGCTGTTCATCCTTTCACACAATAAAGAAAGTGGTTGGTAGATAAATGGGTACCCTAGGTGGCCTAGTGGTTAAGACGCTGGGCTGCTGATGGGGCGTGGTTCGGATTCCACGTTAAACTGTAAGTCTAAGGTGGAGTGAAAAGTTTGACCTTCGTCAGAATGAACAATTCGGGCGGAAGCTAACCAAAGGTTATATATATATATATATATATAGGGTGATGCATAAATGTGTGTCATAAATCGCAGGGTGTATTCTTGAGACAGAAGTAAAGAAAAAAGACCATATGAACATAGGTCGAGAAACCCGTAGGTTTCGATCTATAGCACGCGACAGAAAAATGAAACTCCTAAAGATTTTTTACATTTTATGCAAATACACAGTGCGATACATTTGCTTCATTAAACTAAATGTTCGAAATTCGTTCCTACTTCTTGAATGCATGCCTCAACGCGTCGCAAAATAGAATAGACGAGAGATAATTAAAGGGGGAAAATGAGTGAGTATGATTAATTGATAACACTATTGTAATTTCAGTTAGGGGCTTTCGGAACTTTCAGCAAATTTAACGAACCTAATCTAGGAATTAACCAAACTCACCTTTGCAATTGCGTTCTGCCAGAGGTCGTGGCAGAAGTGGAAATATTCGTCTGTCTAAGCCGGTGCGAGTTTTGATGAGTGATGAAGACTTTAAAACAGGCTCAAAGCTTTTTCTTCTAATAAAACAATATAATTATTGTTTTATTTCACCAGTTTATTTTCTCGTAACAGGAGCTCGGGACCGGGGGCCAGGGTACAAAATCAGTGTCAGGAATCGCCAGCGACCCACGTGGAATGCACGGAATCGCGGCGCAAGGTGGAAGGCGTAAAGAAGGGGCCGATAGAGAAGGGTGGGAAGGGGCTGATAAAGAAAAAGGGTGGGAAGGGGCCTACTGATGGCCCAAAGAAACCGAAGGATGTAGCTGCCGGTCGGGGTGGGTCGGGTGGTGTAAGTGCGTCTATGGGTGGCGACGGGTATCGAAAGGTCTCGGGAAGAAGGCTGCGAAGCCGAAGCCTGAGACCCCAGTTGCCCCTGTCAGGACCTCCAATCGTTTTAGTCTCCCGTGCTCGAAGGAGGAAGACACGTTTTGATTGGGGACTCGCAGATCAGGGGCCAGAAGTACTTTGCTTCTGCAAACCGGGACGGGAGGAAGGTAAGGTGCTTACCTGGGCGGGGAACGGCGCACTTAAGGAAGGAGGTAGAGAAGCTGCGCGTGGCTAGTCGGAGGACTGCGATCGTTGTCCACGCTGGTGGCAACGACCTGTTCCTCAAAGGCGGTAGGGTAGGTCTTACAGAAGGGATCATCACCGAGATCATTTCTCTTGCGGATGATCTAAAACTGAAGACAGACAGGGGAATGTTGATGGGTATTTTACCGCAGATGAATGCCAGTGACCACGCCCTCAGTAAGGTCATTGGCATCAACGAGAGGGTGCAAGACTTGTGCGTCCCGCTGGGCGTGAGGTTTATTGACCTCTTCGACGCATTTTCGGGCAGGTGGGACCTTTACCAGAGGGATGGTGTCCACCTCAATGACAAGGGTAAGGTGTGCTAGGCGCGCTGCTCGACCGGCACCTATACAGAATGGTAAGGTCGATCCCGGGGAGAGATGTTGAGCCGGTGGCGGACGTACCTTCAACTGAAGGGTGCGTCCAGGTACAGGTGGGTGACCCTCCTTCCACATTGGAGGGGCTCAGGCTCCTGCGGAAGTTGCCCCCTCGTTGGTGAGGGGCTCTTCAACTCCCGACAGCCCTGGCTGTTCGGGAAATGGGTCATGCTAGGGAGCGGTCAGAATAGGGAAGGCTCCCTCCGTGCAATGCTTTTTAATGCTAGGTCTATTAAGAAAAGTTTTGCGAGCTACGGGCGCTCTTAGCATCAGAATACCAGGATATCGTTGCTATCACCGAGTCCTGGATTCATACTGATCGTAGGGACTACGTTGCGGAGTTCAAAATTCCCGGGTATAGAATGTTTCGCAAAGACCGCACCCGTGGGGAGCGGGGTGGGGTACTAATATACGTCAGGGACACGTTGAGGAGTCCGGTTGTCTGCCAGTTCCGGTCGGAACGGGAGCTGCTTGGCGTCGATCTGAAAGTGGGAGGGACGAACTATAGGTTAATCTTGGTGTACAGACCTCCACATCTCCTCCTCGAGGAGGATACAGCCCTGTACACCGAACTCCGTAGCCTGCTAGGGGATAGGGTGTGTGTAGTTTTAGGAGACTTCAACTGTCGCGGCATAAAGTGGGAAGACAGGAAGCTAGTTGACTTTGCTGATGAGAACTTCCTCACTCAGTGGGTCAATGAGCCTACAAGAGGCGAAAGCGTTCTAGACTTAGTATTCACGACCGAAGACAACCTCGTCACTGGCCTCACCGTTGACGAATCGTTGGGCGGGAGTGATCACGGTCTGATTAGGTTCCGTGTGTGCGTCCTTCGGGTGAAGCGTAGTAACTCGAGAGGCAGTAAGCTCGATCTACGGCGGGCGGACTTTGTTAACCTCGGGATAGCGTAGATGAGATGGGGTTAGAGGTCGGCGGCGATGTTGAGGGAGTGTGGAGTGCATTCCGGGACGAGTTTATGGTGCTGCAGTTTGCTGCCATACCCTCAAAACCGGTCACCCCTGCTTCAACGCAGCCTAAGTGGTTCAGTCGTGACATCGCTTCGGCTATCCGAAATAGGAAAGTAGCGTATAGGAGGGCGAAGGCCAATCGTTCGAGGGTTGGTACCCAAAAACCCAGCCAAAACCCAACCTAAAAACCCACATCAATTTACTTCTCATAAACTTATTTTTAACTTGGCATTTTTTTATAATATGGTTATGCAGTCTTATATATTAACAACTATAAACTATAATTAATGTGATAAGGCCAAAATAAACTAAAATTTCCAGAAACTATTTATTTGACATGTTTCATTATGAACCTTATATCTAATACTGTATCTAATTTATCTATCTTCTAATTGGCTACCTATATCTAAAAATAAATCGTGTTTCTTTTCAGCTTTATAATTTAAATAATTTAAGTGGTACCTAATATTGATTATTGATCAGTATGTTCAGCATTTTTTGACCTTAGGTGGCGGTAGATTCGAACCAACATTTCTGCCTTTTCTTTCCCTAACCTATTTCGCATTTTACTCCATACCAAGCCAAACGTTGAAAAAAATCTTTCCAATGATCCGGTACTGGCCGGACAACTATGAATAGATCTCATAAATTTAGCAAAACCTAATGGTAACCGGGTCTCTTTTTTTTCTTTCATTTCAACAATTTTCCACCAATTACTAGCCGAATAAATAAGGAGGAAAAATTAGTGCGTCTTTTAAGCGGAATGCATAATATCTTGCCTTGTATTCTGAATTTATTTCAATCAGCCATTCTTCAGCCTCTTCCTCTTGAACTCTATTCAGTTTTTGTCCTGAAAAATAATAGAACTGTGTGGAAACAAAAATAAAGCTAATGATATAGATTATATAATTTATGTTATGGTATCTAATTTATGCTAATTGTTATCTAATATGGCAATGCCAGATGATTTGATTCAGATTAGAGAAAACTCTTCTGCCCATACAGTTGAGTTACCTATGTTTTATATATTGATAGTAGTTAAGCATTTAGGTCCTATTTACCTTCATACTTTGGATCAGTTATATTTGCCAAAAGATGACGTGGCTCTATAGCTTTTTTAAATCTCTTAATAATATCTTCTTTGTATGGAGCTAATTTTTCATCTTGGATTAAATTGAGCCAAATTTTAACAGCATCAGATAATGTTGTATTATCAGCCTGCAACTGTAACAAAAAAATAAAAACTATAAAGTTATATATATGGCTGAATGAAAACATCTGTAAACATTTAGAATTATGCATTGTTAGAATTTATTTTTTGGTGTTACAAATTACAACATAAAATGAAGTGTATTTTAATTATTTATTAGTAGTGCTTTAGTACAAGATTCTATAAATAAAATGTGCACTATAAGTCTATAAAATATCTTGAAATTAATATTGGTATTTAAAGTTAAGTAATTTTAACTGCATAATATAAACACACCTTATCTAGAGCATTTCCAACAAGTAAGAGTTGTGACTGTAAATTGAGTGCCTCTCTCTGTATATATGTTATCTATCAATTTTCCGATGTTGTGATCAATGTCTTCAATATGCTCTCCTCTTGTTTCTATATATAAAGAGTAATTTGACAAATAGGCTTTTATGCATTCTAACTGAGAATTCCATCTGGTTTCATTTGGTAGTTGCGGCATCATACCTCCTTTCTCCATTAACCAACCCTAAAATATAAATTTTTATTACAAATATTGCTGGATTTAACAGCATAAATAAATAGCCTATGCAACTTATTAATGAGTCGTGAATTAGGATTCACATTGGTGACAGTGCTAATGCTAACATTGACAGTGCTAATGCATAAAAGTAAAGCTGACAGTAGCTAATTTACAGTATGTCCCACAAAAAAGTACACCCAACTTTAGATTGTACTAAGTCCTCCAAAAATTGAGATATTTTGGATCTGTTTGTTTGATTTAATATAGCAAATTATTCTTTGTTAACGTTCAAATTTATTCATGTTTAAACGAATTAGTTGTTTAAGCATCTGCTTTTAACTGAAGGGTACAACAAAATGGATTGCGCAAAATTGGTCAATGAAAAAATAATGTGTGTTATCGATGTAATGAAAAGACAAATACATAATAATAGATACTTTAACATAATTTTAATAAGATACAAAGCAGATTTTTCTTTATTCCTTATTACAAAAGTTATGCTTAGTTTCGTTTTCTTTCAACATGACCGCCATTGGTTTCTTGAAAAACCAGAAAGATTCACGGAACAATTAGTGGTTGGAGATGAGGCGGCCTTTTTTATGAATGGTCTAGTGAACAGACAAATCTGCTGTCAATATGCACCAAAAAATCATCCACCTGAAAATCATATCTACGAAAAGAATAACTCTAGACAAAAACTGTCTCTCTGGGTAGGACTGTGCGGTAATGGAGCGTTAATTGGCCCGGTCTTTTACGATGGTAATCTAAATGGTGAAGCTTACCTAGAAATGATAGACCGAGAAGTCCTTCCACAAATACGTATTGCTTATGGAAACCGATTTAATCGTATTTGGTGGGTACAAGACGGAACTCATGCTCACAGGAGAGTTATTGTGAAGGAACGCTTGCAGGAAGTCTTCCACCAAAGAGTAATTGCTACAGGCCATGACATTGAATGGCCTCCCAGAAGCCCTGACTTGATCCCGTGTGATTACTTTTTATGGGGTCATTTAAAAAATAGAGTATTTGCATCACACCTATCAATTTAGATGATTTGAGGACTCGCATCACAGCTGAAATCAACTTGTTAAAAGACAATCCAGATCTTATCAAAAGAGTGATGGGGAAGATGAGAGCTCGACTCCAGATTTGTATCGATAGGAATGGCGGTCATGTTGAAAGAAAACGAAACTAAGCATAACTTTTGTAATAAGGAATAAAGAAAAATCTGCTTTGTATCTTATTAAAATTATGTTAAAGTATCTATTATTATGTATTTGTCTTTTCATTACATCGATAGCACACACATTATTTTTTCACTGACCAATTTTGCGCAATCCATTTTGTTGTACCCTTCAGTTAAAAGCAGATGCTTAAACAACTAATTCGTTTAAACATGAATAAATTTGAACGTTAACAAAGAATAATTTGCTATATTAAATCAAACAAACAGATCCAAAATATCTCAATTTTTGGAGGACTTAGTACAATCTAAAGTTGGGTGTACTTTTTTGTGGGACATACTGTATTGGATTTGTTTTTAGCTTACTTGAGGTTGGTGGTGGTTTCGGAAATATTTGTTAATTTCTACAACATGCTTGAGAACTGATTTTGGGGAGACATCTTTATCTACTAAGTTTAGATGGTGTGCTAAACAGCCATAAGTAATAAGACTAGTTGTCCTCCTTAAGAATTTCTCTCATTCTTATCATTTTGTTTTCGTTATCAGTGCATATAGCAAATACCTGAAAATAAAATGTCATAACTCATAAGGAACTGAGCATTTGAGTATACCAAGGCGGGGAATTACATTCAGTTTATAACTAAAATAAAATGTACCAACAAAATAGTTATACTTACATCAATGCCATATATTTCTTTAGTTTTTGTTATTGTTTCTCTAGCTAACTGTGCACAATATTCTGCTGTCTTTTTTGTACTTCCAGCATCATCTGCTGAAATCAGATATGGCTTTTTTTCCATTATGAATACTGTGCGCAATAATAGGATCATTACCTACTGAACTCCAGCCATCTTGTTTTAGGGTAATGGTACAATCATCAAGATTAAGGTCATTCTTCATTTCATGGATTACTTCATCATTAACTTTTATTAACAGATCAGATGCCAACCTTTTCATGTTTGGTGGTTCATATCCTGATCTTAGACCTTTGATTAATTTTATAAATTCTTTATTTTCTAAAACGTTGAAGGGTATGTTAGCTGAAAAAAAGAACCTCGCAACTCGTAAATCTAATTCTTCCTTTTGGTTCACAGTCGTTCTTACCACAAATGGTGTAATTGATCTCTTCCTTTTATGCAGGTGATGAAGAACCCGCACTGGTATCACTCATTTCAGGCACATTTTCACTTATAATCTTTGGATCATCTTTGCCAGAGGCCAAAGTTGGAGGAAGTGAATCAGTTTCAACTGATGCTCCAAATTCGAGTCTCGGCATACCTCTTGCCTCATTTACAAAACATTCCACTTTTCTTTTACTGCATTTCTCTAGATGTTTCACTCTCTCAATTTTTCGAGTGATACTTTCTTTGCAATAATTGCATAGTACTCTAGTAGGCTGATCACTTAATAAAGTCACCTCGTCCCATTCGCTAGCTTTAGATCTTCCACCCCTATAACTCTTTGAGTTTGGCATCTTAAAAATTTAAATTTGAGTTAGGTCTAAATAAAGCTGAAATCTGATGTTAAGAAATAAAGGAAAGATCTAAAATTAAAATGGAGAAAATTCTAATATGTCATTATCATCTCTCATATCTGAACTTTCTGTAAAATAAAGATCTTTTTAATATATATTGTAGATTAGATAAATAAATTAAGAAAATAATAGATATATTAGGCACTACATAATTATCGAACCTTTCTAAAAAAAATTTCAACCCATCAAAAAACCAAAAACCCAGTTGGGTTGGGTTTTTGTGAAAAGCCCGGGTTTTTGCCAACCCTGAATCGTTCCCATGAGAACACTGAAGCGTATGTCCGCCTGTGTAGGGAAGTGAAGGCGAAGGTTAGGCTAGCGAAACGTAACGAAGTAGTACGGGTGGCAAGCCTCTGCAAGGGGAACCCTAAGGAGTTCTTCAGTTATGTTAATAGTAAAAAGCCCATTCTGCGGACCTCCGACGCGGACATCGCTAATGTGCTTAATGAGTACTTTGCGGGAGTGTTCACCAGGGAGGACACCCGCATCATCCCCGAGCCAGGCGTGAGGCACGAAGGTGCTGGCCTGGATAGTGTTCGATGTACCGCGACAGTCGTTGCCGATAGAATAGACAAACAGCACGTTTAAGGCTCCTGGGCCAGACCAGTTTCTTCCCAGTGTGTTGCGGGAGGTGCGCGACCAGGTGGCTCCCCACCTGACTACAGTCTTCAACAAATCGTTGGAGACGGGCCAGGTGCCTGGTGACTGGAGGGAAGCCAACGTGAACCCAATCTTTAAGAAAGGGGATCACGAAAGTCCAGGGAACTATCGTCTCATTAGTCTCACTTCAGTTGTAAGTAAATTATTAGAGGGGATAATAGCGGATAGGATCATTGACCATTTGGATTCCTACAATCTGCTTGGGGACTCCCAACATGGGTTTAGACGACATAGGTCGTGTCTCACCAACTTGCTCGAGTTTTTCCACGTCATGTTGAGTGAGTATGATAAGAGTAGGGCGATTGATATACTTTATCTCGACTTTGAGAAAGCCTTTGATAAGGTACCTCACCGCCGGCTAATGGCGAAAGTGCGCGCGCTGGGTATCAGTGGGGAAGTAGGTAGGTGGATTGAAAACTGGCAGAAGAATAGGCGGGAGAGGGTTGTAATTAAAGGGGTTAGTTTGGGTTGGGCCTCGGTCACTAGTGGGGTTCCTCAGGGTTCCGTTTTGGTGCCGCTGTTGTTTATCATTTACATAAATGATATCGACGGTGGCATCGTCAATCGGATCGCCAAATTCGCTGATGACACGAAGCTTGGGGCCAATGTTGGGACGCCCGAAGCGATCGAGGAACTGCGTGCGGACCTTGGTAGGATAGGAGAGGGGTCCGAAAAATGGCAAATGCCGTTTAACTTAGGTAAATGCAAAGTGATGCACATTGGCTACGCCAATCCCAAGTCGGACTACTCGATGTTTGGGAGTAATATCGAGGCGACTGATTTGGAAAAGGACTTGGGTGTGCTAATCAGCAGCGACCTTAAGTTTACGAAACAGTGCGTAGAGGTGGAAAAGAAAGCCCAGAAGCTGTTGGGTTATATCAGGAGGCAATTTCAGTTTCGGAACAAGGAGATTGTGCTCTCTCTGTACAATTCCCTGGTTCGGCCGCACCTGGAGTATGTTGTGCAATTCTGGTCGCCCACCCTCAGGAAAGATATTGAGAGGCTGGAGCGAGTCCAGGCGAGGGCCACAAAGTTAATCCCTTCCGTTAGGCATATGGGCTACAATCGACGGTTACGCGCCCTGAACTTGTTTTCGCTGGAAACTCGGAGGCTGCGCGGTCAACTGATCGAGGTTTTCAAGCTCTTACGCGGGTTCAACGATGTTGATTTTAGAAGCATGTTTAGTTTAAATAACCCAACTCGCAACAATGGTTGGAAGTTGGATTTGAAACTGTTTAGGACTAGTGTGTGTGGGAATTACTTTACGTATAAGATCCGTGACACGTGGAACAGGTTACCTTCAGAAGTTGTGAACAGTTGCTCTGTGGATCAGTTCAAGAAAAGGTTAGACCAAATCTTGCACACTATTTGAGGGTGTAGAAAATTTTCCGTGGCACCCGTTGCCATTGGTACCTCCTCGGTATGGGCCGCAAGGCCCTTTGAGGTACTTCTTTTCCTTGTAACTCTGTGTGTGTGTGTTTGTATAAAATGTAAAAAATCTTTAGTAGCTTCATTTTTCTGTCGCGTGCTATAGCTCAAAACCTACGGGTTTCAGGATTTATGTTTATAATGGTCTTTTTTCTTAATTTTGTCTCAAGAATACACCCTGCAAATTATGAAACATATTTATACATCACTATATATATATATATATATATATATATATATATATATATATATATGGGAATGAACTCAGAATATATATATATATATATATATATATATATATAGTATTTCCTGTTCTTGTAAAATAAATGAAAATATGGCGGTTGGAAAAGATGGCACTGACTGTAAAAGAGGCATGATAGTAGGAGCCAGTTTGGTTGACATCTCTGTATTAAAAGGCGTAATTGCCCCTGTATCTTCAGGAACAGTCCCCAACGTTGTGAATACATGGAAAGAAATAGGGAAAAACTACGCCCCATAAGCATAATAACGTTCCCATTATTCTCTCCAACTGCAACCTCATTCGAGTTTTTGCTCTGGTTGGTCTTTATGAGGGGCTTTAATACAATTCTTATAACATCATTTTGACTGATACTACTTTTTGCACACTCTTGTTTAGTTATGAACAAAGTCTGAAGCGACAGTTTTTATGGTTCGTAATAAGGTTCTTCTCACACATTCTGTCAGGGTTGCTTTACGCCCCCTATATTCCTTATTTTTCATTTTCTTCCACGTATTCATAATCTTGACGACTATTCTTCGAGATACAGGGGGCAATTACGCCACTTTTAATACTGAGATGCCAACCAAACTGGCTCCTACTATTATGCCTCTTTCACAGTCAGTGCCATCTTTTCTAGTCGCCATATTTTTATTTATTCTACAAGAACAGGAAATACCAATATCAGCATATTAAAATAGAAGATGTTCTCGATATTATACGCATTTACATATGAATTTAGTAAATTATATAACGCCGTTAATTATACCAAAAAGTACAGCACCGAAAATGAGTGTTGCCGTCATTTTGTCTAACCCCTGTATATATGTGAAAATTATTTCACGAAAGTAACACGTGAATAATATGAAAATAACCACGAAGGCAAAAGGAAACGCAGAATGGTGTTCGAGCGCTTTCGTCTAATGACATCCTCAGGAACACTGAAATAAATAACAAGTTCGAGACTATATATAGGTCACACAAAAAATAAAATAGAAAAATAAAAATTGTAGGAGGAGCATACAAATTTATAAGGAAAAGCTACCAGAGTTTTAGCACTTTGCCCCTCTTGTCTAAATCCGTTCTGAACGAATTCAAAACAACAGGATCAAGCGAAAAAAGGCCCTGTCTAATGTTGAAATTATTTGTAAGTTGAATAATGCAGACTCAAGAATATTTCTATTAACAATGTTGCTTGAGTGAAACAAAATTGAAGCATTATTCCAATCAATACAGTGGGATAACTCTGACAAATGGACGAAAAGGGCACTGGACGACTGTCCCGTTCTAACGGAATATTGATGCTGTTTTACACGCGTGTGAAAATCCTTTCCCGTCTGTCCAATGTAATAAAAGGACTCGCATTGTTTACAACCAATTTTATAGATAATGCTTGAATTATTGGTAGGGCTATTTTTTACAATGATATTTTTCACAATATTGTCATGTGAAAATACTACATTAATATTCAAAAGTTTAAGTACATTAGCAATGCCTACAAAGCCTGGGAAAAACGGAAGTACTGAAATATTCTTCGACAAAGTGCGAGGGTTATTATTCACACGATAGAAAGTTCGTTTTGCCTTGTTGAGACAAGATTCCAAAAAGGCAGGTGGGTAACACAAGTCACTTCCAATACTGTTGGTTTTTCTAATTCGGCATCCATGTATTTCGGACTGGCGATCCTAAGAGCGCGGAGAAACAGTAGAAAATATGGCTTTCTTGATGGGAGTGCGGTACGTCGACGATGTTTTGTGTATCTGGCCCATGAATCGTGACCTGGATGACTTCCTCCTTCAGTTAAATAATCAAGTCCCCTCCATTAAGTTTACTTTAGAAGTGGAACAAAACAACTCAATCCCTTTTTTTCGCTTGATCCTGTTGTTTTGAATTCGTTCAGAACGGATTTAGACAAAAGGGGCAAAGTGCTAAAACTCTGGTAGCTTTTCCTTATAAATTTGTATGCTCCTACAATTTTCATTTTTCTATTTTTTTTTGTGACCTATATATAGTCTCGAACTTGCTATTTATTTCAGTGTTCCTGAGGATGTCATTAGACGAAAGCGCTTGAGCACCATTCTGTTTTCCTTTTTCCTTCGTTGTTATTTTCATCATATATATGCTGCAAACCCACATGGAAAAAGAAAAACGATTCCAAGGCCTTTCGTGTATTCAGAGCTACACCTCGTCAGGGACGAGGAAAAATGGACGAGGTGTAGCTCTGAATATACGAAAGGCCTTGGAATCGTTTTTCTTTTTCCTTGTGGGTTTGCAGCATTCATTCATTTCACGTGTTTTATTGTGAAAATCATCCCATATATGTAATATATATATATACACACGAGACGTCGCGAGTACGACGGGTGAACTCGCCAAACCATTTTTAAACGCGTTTAAACTTTGACTGTTGCGTACGAGGGGCACATATTGCAATATGAAAAGTGTACGGGGGTGGTATTTGGCTATACCAAGTTATCTGTAATGGGGGGAGGGTTGAACTATTCATTCGTGGAACAATCACCAAATCGCTAAGGTGGCGAGTTCGCCCCTCGTACTCGCGACGTCTCGTATATGCTTATATACACAAGTGTGTATATATATATATATATATATATAATATATATATATATATATATATATATATATATATATTATATATATATTATATATATATTATATATATATTTATGTTTTTTTTTATTTTGCCAAGCCCTTGCTCATTCAGTTCTGCTATTCTAAACTAGAATTTTTTCTGAATATCTGCATCATAAATTAATAAGTCTAATTGATTCCCTTATTGTGAAACCATTGAGGCATACTGCTGCTGCTGCTACTACTACTACTAATAATAATAGTAATAATAATAATAATAAATTATTATTATTGTACGTATACAACACAAACTTAAAAAGTTTATGATGTAGATATTGAATTTTTGTAACTTTTTTTCCCCCTTTTTTTTTTAATAATCGCTTACCTTGCCTATGATTATAATACTTCTTTATCCAATTTAGGGTATTTGTCGGAAGGGACTAGGAGTGGTGGATAATGAACCAAATGATGTTAATTCCTTATCCGAACCATTAATATCGGAAGAAGCAAGCCTGCATGAGAAATCTGTAGTTAGTTTACCCTTTTAGTTTTTGCATTTTTACACTATTTCTTGATTGTTTCTATTTCACTAAATTTGTACACACACACACACACACACACACACACACACACACACACACAGTTTTTACCCTATTTATTAGTACTTTTTTTAGAATCTATTTTCTTTGTTTGTCCTATTTTACCTTTTTTAACTATTTACTTTATTTCTTTACGTTTCATTTTCGTCCATTCGTTTCTCCCTTTCTTTATTCTTCGCGTTGCTTGTCTTCCGCACATGCGTTACTTCAGAGTCTCGCTGATACCGCTTTCTGCTTGTCAAGCCCTCCACCAGCTTGGTTTGAATCTAAGACCTATTTAGCAGCTTTTATTCACTAATTTATATTAAAAGAGGTGTGAAAACATTTTTCTTTTAAAAAAATAAATAAATAAACCTTGGATCTAAGAGTTAGATTAAGGTTACGCGTATTCAGAATAATAATTACGGCTTAATAATAATTTTTGTTTTTGTGTTTTCAGTGAAATAAATTAAATCGTTTCGCCATTTTTAATACACGATATTTTCTTTTCTTGCGTTATCTTGTATTGCTTCTTATCGTCCTTAGCTTGAATCTGTGGTTGGTTGGTGGTTGGTTGGTTGGTTGGTTGGTTGGTTGGTTGGTTGGTTGGTTGGTTGGTTGGTTGGTTGGTTGGTTGGTTGGTTTGGTGGTTTATTTGAGTCGATTATTTGTTTTTCAGTCTCTTTGGATTGGTCGTTTCACTCGGTTACATTGTTGTTAGGCGTGCTAAATTGGTTTGTGTTAAAGCCCCCTAAAAGTCGTTACTTGGAGATTGGACTCAGTCTGTGAAAGACTGGGTTTGACCCCATTCTTCGACGCAGTTGCAGTTGGGCCGATCACCCAATTTGCGATTGCCCGGGTTCGGATGACGCTTTTGGGAGTTTACTTCCCCCCAACCTCTTTTGTGGGGAAATAGGGGTCTTGGATGTTACCCGTTACCCGTTTTAAGCTGAACAAATTTTCCAATTAAAGAGTCCGATTTACTGGACAACGAAAAGGAAAATTTGAATTAAGAAAATAGCGAATGCTCCTAAGTAGGGAGTCTGAACGTAGAGGTTCTCCACCCAAAATGGGGTCACTGAGCAATTATTGTGGGGTTGCCGGGACATACAATAGTAAGAAAGGTATTTTCAGTGAAAATTATTAATAGATCCGTAAATATGTAGCCTTTGGGAGGTTTCGAATGAGGTTCAGGATCGATCCGCGGGCGTCTCCCCCCCCCCCCCTCTGTTTATTTGTTTATGAAGTTTATTAATTTTAATCTGTTCATTAATTACGAATGTTCAGTATATAAAGTTTTAAATTTTAATGACGTTCAAAGTACATTTCCTTTTCATATAGCCAAATTGGCTTAAATTTTGGGTGGTGAGGTCGCTAACGTTGGAAGGCTCGTGAAAATGAATCCTACACATTCCAAAGTTTGAGAACATCCGATCTAAAAGCTTGATTTTTAATTATTATAAAATTATGAATTTTTGTAACGAGTACCCATTCTTTTTTTGATTTTATTGCCTAGTTCTAAATATTTAATCTAAAACCGTATTGGTCAAGTTATTTTATTTCCCTGGGACACTATAATAATAATTGGTTATTGGGGCATTGGTAAAGCTATCAACATTATCCCATCATTGGTTTTAGATTGGTTGAGTGGTCTGTTGATGTTTTAGATTTTAAACTATCAATTTAGTTCGTTGCTATTTCGTTTTTATTTATGTTAATGAAGAAAAACTGTGTATATATATATATATATATATATATATGGAATGAATTTCACAATTAAACATGTGGAATGAATGAATGAATGATGCAAACTCGCAAGGAAAAAGTAAAATGATTCCAAGGCCTTCCGTATATTCAGAAGTATTCCCTGACGAGGTGTACTTCTGAATACACGAAAGGCCTTGGAATAATTTTATTTTTCCTTGTAGGTTTGCATCATATATATATATATATATATATATATATAAGGGTGTGTCGTCTTTTTGGGGAACTGAGTTACTCTTAAATTATTTTGGCGAGGAAGAGAGATTACTGAGTCGCGTCTGTACTC
>JAJOZX010002270.1:12500-15000 GCA_023014485.1 Bathynomus jamesi | reverse complement strand
GGGTCGGTGGCCCCTACCCCCCCTGTTCTGGGTGAGTCGGGGAAGCCGATTCAGTCCCTGGTTACGGACCGTTGAGTTTGCTGGTCAGCTTGGTTCGTGGCTATTTCTCTGCTTTCTCTGCTTCTTATAATGCCACTTCCCCTTACAGTTCCATTTTGCATTGGAACTGTAGGGGGCTTTTAGCTAACTGGGAGAACCTTGCCTCCCTGCTGGAGAGCGAGCGGCCTTCCTGTGTTTGTCTCCAGGAGACTATCCTGGCTGCGCGGGGGCTCCCTCGTGTCTCTGGCTATGTTGGTTTCTCTTGCACCCCGGATGAGGACACACGCCGGCGGGGTGTGGCGATTTATGTACATCATTCATTACCCTTCATGACCCTCCTCGCGACGCAGTTCGCGAGTTGGTGTTGCAACTGCCTCGACCGTTTCTCCTCCTCGGGGACTTTAACAGTCGCGACCCAGCTTAGGGAGATGTCCGGTCGACTAATGTTGCTGGTATGTTGCTCTCCTTAATGGAGGAACTTTCCTTTGCGTGCCTCAATTCTGGTGAACCTACCTACTTCCACGAACCCACGGGTTCATCTACCTGTATTGATCTCTCCTTGGTGTCCCTGGATGCCTTACTCGATTTTTCGTGGAAGGTGTTGGGGGACTCTTATGGCAGTGATCATTACCCAGTCTGTCTTGAGCCGGTCGGACCGCAGCCGGGTGTCTCGTCTCGACCGAGGTGGTGCCTTGCGCGGGCTGACTGGCCATCCTTCAGAGCTCGTTCCGTCTTTGCCCTTTCGGTGTTGAGCTTTGGCTCTGTGGATGAGAGCTTGGAGTTCTTCGAGCGGGTGGTGATGGGCGTCGCGGAGGACTGTATTCCTTGATCTTCCGGTAACCCGCAGACGCGTAGCGTCCCGTGGTGGACTCCAGCATGTCATCAGGCGGTGTGTGAGAGGAAGAGGGCAACGCGCCGCTTCCACCGCACCCGGCGCGCGGACCACTTGATTGAGATGCGGCGGGCGAAGGCTTTCGCCCGCCGGACTCTCAAGTTGGCCCGTCGGGCCTCTTGGCGTGCTTTTGTGTCCGGCATTTCCTCGTCTACCCCTTCTGCTGCTGTGTGGCGGAAGGTACGTAGTATCGAGGGGAAGCCGGTCCCTGCTAGTCGCCCTGTCCTTCGGGACGGGGACGGCTTCCTTTCGGATCCTACTGCTGTAGCCGGTCGGCTCTCCGGTGCTTTTGCTGCGGTTTCCCGTTCGCCTTCAGCTGCGGATCGTCCTTTGTCGGATGTTACGTTCCCGCCGCCTGTGAACGAGCCCTATAACCGTCTCTTTACGATGCGGGAACTTCGGGCTGCCTTGGCAACCCGTCGTTCTTCCGCCCCTGGGCCTGATGACATTCCGTATGACTTTATTTGGAATCTGCACCCGATGGCCCTACACTTCCTGTTGGATCTTTTCAACCGGGTGTGGGTTGAGGGGTCGTTCCCTTCCCGTTGGAGGGAGGCGATTGTGGTCCCGATACCTAAGCCGGGGAAGGATCCGGCGGAGGTGGCGGGCTGTCGGCCTATTGCCTTGACGAGCTGCTTATGCAAGCTCCTTGAAAAATGGTGGCCGTCCGACTTTCCTTTATACTGGAGTCGCTTGGGTTATACCCCCCGACTCAGTATGGCTTTCGCCGATTTCGTGGTACTCTGGACCCCCTTCTCTTTGGTCATGATGTACGGGAGGCCTTTTCCCGCCGGAATCTTGTTCTGGCTGTCTTTTTTGATGTCCAAAAGGCCTATGACACGACCCGTCGGGGAGTTGTCATGGACCGTTTGAAGTCTCTTGGTTTTGTAGGCTTTTTGCCCACATTTCTTCGTAACTTCCTCTGCCGTCACACTTTCCGCGTCCGTAATGGGGCGGCCCTATCTGACCTGTATGTTCAGGAGGAGGGGGTGCCCCAGGGGTGTGTCTTGAGCGTCTCCTGCTTCAATCTGGTCATGTCTGCGCTACTGGGAGCCCTTCCGCCCTCGGTGCGCTGTTCCATCTACGCCGACGATCTGGCTGTCTATGCCGCGGGGACGAGTCCCCCCCTCGTGGAGAGGCAAGTCCAACTCGCGGTCAGTCGGGTTGAACGCTGGGCGTCGTCGGTGGGCCTTACGCTGTCTTCCCCGAAGACTTCGTGTGTGGCCTTCCTTCCGTCGAGGAGACGGGGATCCGGCGCCGTCCCGGCCTTTAATCTTACACTCGGGGGTCAGCCTCTGGCCCTCGTTCAATCAGTGCGTTTCTTGGGTATGGTTTTCGACAGCCGTTTGAGCTGGGTTCCCCACCTTCGCTGGCTGCCCGAGTCTACAAGACGTACCCTGGATTTGCTGGGACATCTGTCGCATACTACATGGGGCGCGGATAGGCGGACACTCCCGTTTGTACGTGTCCCTGGTACAGTCAAAATTAGATTATGGGAGTGTGGTCTATGGCTCCGCCTCCCGTACGGCCTTTCGGATACTGGATCCGGTCCTCTCTAGAGGACTGCGC
>JAJOZX010002270.1:0-5000 GCA_023014485.1 Bathynomus jamesi | reverse complement strand
GAAATGGAAG
Source organism: Bathynomus jamesi (assembly GCA_023014485.1). Classification (NCBI taxonomy): domain Eukaryota; kingdom Metazoa; phylum Arthropoda; class Malacostraca; order Isopoda; family Cirolanidae; genus Bathynomus; species Bathynomus jamesi. Next base: position 4,990 of record JAJOZX010002270.1, on the reverse strand, counting down.
TCAAAATCTAAGCAAAACACATCAAATATTACTAGAAAAATGTATTTTGGTATTAATTAACCTAACCTAACCTAACCTAGCCTAACCCTGGCTAAACGATCCTAACCCTGGCTAAATGAGCCTAGAGTATTACCTTATTATGGATTAGGTGGTGGATACAGACGAGAGCTCGTTTAGCCAGGGTTAGGCTCATTTAGCCACGGTTAGGTAAGGTTAGGTTAGGTTAATTAATACCAAAATACATTTTCCTAGTAATATTTGATGTGTTTTGCTTAGATTTTGACTTCCATTTCCCTTGAAAATGAGCCAAACTTCAAAGTACTATAACTTTGTTGGATCTCATTTCCGACAGAAATGGAGGTCATATTTGAACAAATCACATCAAATACTACTAGAAAAATGTATTTTGGTGTGTAAAATGACTGAGTGGGATAAAATACATAATTACCTCTTTTTGGAGTGCAAATGATGGTTTTATAAAAATCCTCCAACCTATTGCAGATTCAATCATTGAACTAGAAGAAGATAAGCCAAACCTTGCAAAAGTTCTAAGTATTTTAAATAATTTAAAAAGACATTTAAAACTTACTATCAGAGAGAGTCTGTTCTTAATTTCAGAAGAGCAAACTGTGCTTAGGAAATTTGAAGAGAGAAAAGAATTCTGCATTAAAGATATTCACAAAGTAGCTAATTTTTTAGATCCAAAGCTATATGGAAAAGATGAAGATGAAAAAGTTGAAGTGATTGTAAATAAGCTTGCAATGAGACTAAAAGAGAATAGAATGGATATTGATAACAATAAAGTTGTAGAAGAATTGGGTTATATTCAGCAAAGGAAGAACATTTTTCTAAACAAATTCTATGGAGTTCAGTTTCTACTATATCTTCAACTGCATGGTGGAAAGCATTCTGTACCAGGGTTGCCAACTCAAAATTATAAATGTCGCTAAAAGCACCCAGAAAAGTCGCTAAAAAGTCGCTAAATTAAAAAAAGTTTGCCAGTAAAAAGTAGCGGAAGATAAAACTACATATAACTAAATGAAATCGTAAAAAAAGATAACTAACCTTTTATCCTAATTTTCCATAATTCATTATAGTTCGATGGTCCAGTCATCAATTAAATATTCGGTGCTCCTTTAGTATGCGGTCTACAAATTCTGCCGCGCTCTACTTTTTTCAAAGTGCAGTCTACAGGTTTTTTTTTGGTAAATTTGTGCCTGCTCACGCATTCTGCCACTTTTTTTTTTCGCTAAATGACTCACTCACATGGCTTAGACCCTATTTGACCTTGAAATTCAAAATGATTGTTTACATCAGTAGCTTGAGAAATTTGAAGCAGTAAAGTTGTAAATAATTCAATTGCCGGTGCTACTATAGTATGCGGCCTACCTATGATTGGTTAGGTTTAGTCGAGATATTTTCATTAAAACTAACGAAAATATCATGACTAAACCTAACCAATCATCAAGGGTGACTGACATTGGGATGTAAACAAGCAATTAGTAAACAAGCTAAGAAGGTATACTTACATTTAAACTTTGTGTTTTTAACTTTTCAATAAATTTTTTCCCTTACATTTAAACTTTTTATGCTTTTAACTTTTCAATAAATTTTTTTCAAGTAAGATTGTCATTTCAACCTTCTTTAACTACATTTAAAAAACAAATTGATATAGACCGCATACTAAAGTGTGAATTTGTCTGTAGACTGCATACTAAAGGAGTACCAAATATTCTTGTGGGCTTACTGCAGCAGCTGCACTTGAGTGGCATTGCTTATCGTCTTCATAGTACTGATTTTGGACACAACTCTCGCTGGCAATTCGTAATCATGGCAACATTTTCCATGCCTACGTAACCCATACTTAATAGTTAATATAGCATTCAGAGTAGAGATGTGCGTCTGATTGCGTAATTTTGTTTTTACAACATTCATTTGACTGAATAAACGTTCGACATCAGCATTAAAATGAGGTAACGAAAGAACCTTTAAAGCTAAACTGACAAGGTCTTTGAAAGGATTTTCTCCAGTACTATCTTCATATCTTGCGACTTCTGTCCAAAACAATAATGTTGACAAAGTTGTCTTATAAGGCCCAATAGAAATTGAATGTATCTGCCCGAATGTTTTTTTGTTCTTCATCAGAAAACTTGCATTTCTACATTTCATTTTCAAATTCATAACCCAAATATGGATTTGGTAATAGGTGGTTTTCAATCACAATATCTTCTGTGATTTTTGTTCTTGGAATAACTACTTTTGAACAAAGGGAATTTATTAAATGAACCAGATCCTTTAGTAATTTGGTAGCATCATTAGTCTCTGCTTCAAATTTCTTATTTATTATTTGTACTTCTCCGATAATAGGCTTGAGAAATGAAAGAAATATGTAATTTGTATTATCGCAAAACATAGAGTGCAAAATTTCTGCTGTATAACAGCGTTCATCTGTTCTGGCTATATTGAAATAAGTCTTGAGCTCAAGCCACTGTTTCAAAATTCTCGCAATAGATGTTTCAATAGACATCCATCTTGTCTGACTGCACTGCACCAATTTTAATGGAGGAAGTCCACTCTTCATTGCAGCATAGAGGTCCTTATATTTACAAAGTCAAAGACATGAATGAGCAAACCAATTATAAGTTTCTTTAACAAGAAATTTTAAATTTCTTGGAAGGCTCTCACTCACAGACTGCGATACTGCAAGTTGCAATGAATGGCAAACGCATCTGATAAGAATTAAAAGAGGAACTTCAGTTCAAAGTTTTGCATAAACTCCATTATTAATTCCAGTCATTACTGATGTGTTATCAGTACCTATTGCAATAAGTCTGTAAATCTAAGCCATTTTTTCTCAAAGAATTTTTAATAGCCTCACAAATAGCGTCAGCATTACACTAACTGAGTTCAACTATATCCAAAAAAGATACCATTGTTTTCTGCATAGCTCTAGAATAATACCTAATTGTTAAACCTAAGAGTTTGGAAACTGAAATATCATTACTTTTATCAATGATCAAGCTATAGCTTCTATCACCTATATCAGCTTGTAAATCTTCTCTAAAATACTGTGCTAAAACATTCTAAATTATCGCAGAGCATTTTGTTCTTCGAGTGTAAGGTTCATACAATTTTTGCTGTCGGCAAAATTAGCTTTACACAGATTAGTTAAATCATCAGCGAGCCTAATGGCAGAATTTTCTGCCACAAAAAGTGCAAGATTACCTTCTGTTCTGCCTGCATTCTTATTCTTTGTAAATGGAAGAACACTTAACTGTCGCTGACTACTGAATGGAGCTTCTGCTTTTATATTCTTGGTTGTTTTTCGATGTTTTTCTATGTCACTCAATTTTGCTGATAAAACACAACTGCAATATTTACACCGGCATTTCGTATTATCTCTTGATCTCTGTAGCCAGTTTTCATATCTTTCATCACGTAACCATTCAGCACGAAATTTTTGAGTACTTTTTATTCATAATTATTGAAGTGAAGGGCAACAACAAAATTAAATAAAATCAAAATGAATTTGGCATAATGCTTACGTACACTCATCATTGACAAATGCAAGAAACTGACAAACAGCGGGTTAAACTGACAAATTATCACTCCTCCGACAGAGCACAATCAAAAAGCCCATGCACAACTAAACATACGTATCTCAGTGTGTTTTTTCACGGCTTACCAAATTATGAGTAGCCTATTTCGTGTTTCTGTTTCAATCTATTAACAATTAGTAATGAAAATAAAATTTCATAATTAACATTCAAATGTTTAGTAAATTAAAAAGTTATATGTTTTAGGGAAATAACATGGTTTTCGTGTACGTAAATTATACTAAATTACATCGCATTTTTTCAATTTTTTATGTAATGAAATTGCCTGAAAATAATCTCAAGTAGCCCAAAGACAAATATCAGTTGCACAAGAGAGTAAAAATTAGCCAAATTTGCGATTTTTTGCACAATATGGCAACTCTGGTTGTCACTGGCTACCCTTTATATAGGCCAGTATAGAAGACTTTCCCTACAAATCTTAAAGTTGTTAAATTTGTTTCCAAATTTTTAGAAAAATTGCTAAAATGTCGCTGGTCGCTAAGAAGCATAAGAAGTTGCTAGATTTAGTGACAAAATCGCTAAATTGGCAACTCTGTTCTATACCAACAAAGAACTAACAAAAATTGCAACTAAAATTCTGAAAATGCCATCAACCACTGCTGCAGTAGAGAGATCATTTAGAACATACAGTAATATCCATATAGCCAAAAGAAACCGATTAAGCACAGACAGAGCAGCAAAGCTAGTATTTATATCCCAAAATGCAAAATTCCAAAAAAGTGAAGTAAAACATGGTGCTACATTGGCTTCATCAACATCCAAATCTGCAATAAGTACCAGTACCTGTGATATTGAAACTATATGCTCTAATCAATCTAGTGATAATGATTCTTCAATGGAAATAGAATCAGATAATGAAAGTTAAACAGCATTAGGTTAAAGAAAGAGATGAATATTTTTTTTTATTATTTTTATATTTGGAATATATATATATATATATATATATATATATATATATATATTATATATATATACAGTGATGGGCAGTATCTAGATACATGTATCGCCGATACGTATCAATCGATACTTTTGTATCGGTATCGCTTTAGCTACTTGACAAAAGTATCAATTTATCAGTATTGCTAAGGTCAATTTTCTTAAATGTATCGAAAAAAATTGATACTTCGATACATTGATACATTAATAAGAATTTTTAAATATTTAAATAGATGTTATAATATGACACTACTGAGTTATATTTATGAATATACATAAATAATAATATTATTAAATATTTATTTAATGACAGTACTACTCTACTGGTCACATCACACAGTATGGTGCAACGTTTAAATACGTTTGTACTTGTGTTATTGAGATTAATTAACCATAATATAGAAACATTGTTAGCTGTAGAGAAGAAGCTAGAGCGT
>JAJOZX010002269.1:642500-701098 GCA_023014485.1 Bathynomus jamesi | reverse complement strand
ATTGAGCGCGGGATACGCAGGGTAGTACAGCATTTATAGAGTTTGCTCTTCAGAATCGCGACGAGCGTGAGGTCAGGACGAGTCTGTCCTTTGGGTTTCGGGTCAGATGACGGTGATGTAGACGATTATTGGGTGATAGTACCGTTTAGACGTTTGGCTGCTGAAGATTAGAATATATATTAGGGCGTATAATGCAAGCCGTCCAAAGTAGTATAGCCTTCAATATGGACAACTTCACGGTAAATATTGACCGTGTATTCCGTGTTGCGGGTCATAGTGCCATACCGTACACTCTTAACTTCAATTCTCCAACTATTACCGAAGGCATATAAACGTCGATCGTGGTTGCGGCTTTATAGCAGTACTCTTAGCACGTATGTTTACTGTACAAAATACACGGACTCAAAAAATTTGGCTGCCTACGATCGTTGAGCGTGCCCGTAAACTAGCTGTAGACTGTGAACTTGAATTTGACTGTAATATGGGTCCTGAAGAGCTGAGAAAGGTAGAACAGAAATGAATGTGCGCATAGTTATATTTGGTTTGGATGATCGCCGCCGGACTGTGTATGTTTTTAAAAGCTGTGTGAGAGATCGTACAAGGCCCCTACTTTATTTTAGGATTGTCAGGAACAACGTATCTCCCCATCCGTAATAATAAGGGGGCTTTACGCGAGTTATGACAAAAGTCGAAAATATGGGAGACATCATGATTTGTGTAAGGAGTGCCTCGAGTTTGCGGATGATATAGTGAGACATTGTAAAGAATGTCACATGGTATGTGAGCAGTGTAAAAGCACAAATGTGAAAGCCGTGTAGTTGAGAAGAGAGACTGTGATGTGTGTAGACGCACATTTTCAATAATAGCTGCTTTGATCTCCATAAATCAATTGGTACGTGCAGGAAAATGAGAATCTGTGAATGTGGTATGTTTCACACAATGGATAATTGGGGAAAATTTAAGCACAAGTGCGACGTAATTCACTGTCCTACATGCCAGGAGGAATATAAGGCGGATGGAGTAAAGCATGTGTGTTATATGAAAGATGCTAAGCCTAAAAATAACCCTTGTATAACTGTGTACTACGATATAGAAACATATACGAACGCTGAAACCAAAGAGTAATTCCAACATTTACTTGTGAGCCAGACCATCTGTGATGAGTGTATGGGTATCGAATGTGACGAGTGCCCCAAATGCGGTAAACGGACAAACGTTTTAAAAAACGAATGTCAGCGATAGTCCTGTGAAACGATTTGTGTCCTATATTGTCAAGTTAGCCGACAAGTTCAAAAAAATGACTGTGTATATTCTCGCCCATAACGGGGCAAAGTTTGACACGCAGTTCCTTTATAAGGAGTTGCTTGAACACGAATCCTCTGAGATATTTACAGGTGATCCATTGAAAAGAGGCAACAAATTAATACAGATGCAGATAAGAGGCAATGTACAATTTAAAGATACTTTATTATTCACCCTTGTAAATTAGCAAAGCTACCCAAGGTGATGGGAGTAGCAGATGAAGTTTCCAAAGGATACTTCCCATACACTTTCCTCACCAGCGAGACTTTAAACTACGTAGGCCCACCACCCCCCAAACATTATTTTGACTGCATGGATGAAACGTGAAGACTTTGATCGATACTACGACAGTTTTAATGAAGTAACCCTTATAATATAGCTGATGAATGTGAGCGTTATTGCGTGAATGATGTGCGCGTGCTTAGAGTATGTTTCCAGGCCTTTAGAAGTATGTACATAGCCCGTTTCAAATGCGATCCACTGCAAGTCGCAACCACCATCGCATCATTATGTTTTACGGTGTTCAAGAATAACTTCATGCCTAAAGACACCTTAGCCATTATTCACCGAAACAACCCCCGCAGTTACGGACACAAGGCTATTTACTGGCTCATACACCTGCAGCAACAAACAGGTGTATACATAAAGCACGCCCGCAACACGGGTGAAGTACCCATTAAGATTAATGGACGTGTTTTTTGGGTTGATGGGTTAAGTGAAAACCGTGTCACTGGTGTGAAGACTGTGTATTCCTTTAATGGATGCTGGTGGCATGGATGCCCCCGCCCTGAGTGCGGTATCGTCGGAGATATCCACGGTAGATCTCCTGCCGACTGTCTTGCAGGGACCCGCACCCGCGATCAACTTATAGGATCACAGTTCACTCACAAAGTCTTGTGGGAGCATGAATATGATGCACGGATGGAGACAGACGTTGTATACCGTGAGGAAATAAAAACGATCAAGCGTTCAATGGTGCTGGACCTTCTCAAATGTGGTGATAGCTTGTTTGGAGGACGTACAAATCCATTCAGACTATACTTTCCACTACGGTGGGCGTGAAGCTCCATTACTACGATTTCTGTTCTTTATACCCATACGTGATGAAGAGCCATCCGTACCCCGTGGGCGCTCCTGAGAAACTGGTGGGACCTAGCATACCCTCCATCAATGAATTTTCAAAAAATTTGAATGATCATTACTTTGGGCTCTCTTTCGTAGACGTACTCCCCCCACGCAATTTATGGATACCGATCTTACCTGTCGTTATCGACGACAAGCTCGTTTCCCCTGTGCGTGAAGTGCGCGGAAGAGGATAACGGCGAATGTAACCATATACCCCACCCGTAAGATCAGAGGCGTATATACAAGTCCTGAGCTGGCCCTAGCCGTACGCCATGGTTATAGAATACTGAGGATACACGAGGTGTGGAGGTTTCAGAAGCTCCCCAACCTTTTCACACCATATATAAACGCCTTTTTGAAGGATAAGGTTGAAGCATCAGGTTATCCGCGAGGAGTTGATACCGAAGATGAAAAGTCTGCCTATATTCAACGTTACCGCGACCGCGAAGGTATACAACTTGATCGTGTCCAAATTGTAAAGAATCCTGGCAAGCGCTTTAGTGCAAAGTTGTGTCTAAACAGTCTATGGGGGAAATTTGCGCAGAATACCGACAGAGGGAACATTCATTTGGCACAAAGTTATAGCGATGTCTGGGATTATGCCAATGCCCCCGATAAAGAGGTCATGGAGATCGTGAATGTAGGTAATACTTACGTAATAAGTACAACAACACGGAATTTGCCACAGATACCTCAAGGGTTACAAACATACCTGTAGCGAGCTTCACAACAGCCTACGCCCGTATAAAACTTTGGGGTCTATTGCATTCTCTTGGGCGGAGAGTATTGTATGCCGATACAGATAGCGTGATATTCACAGAGAGGGAGGGTGATTACATGCCCGCTATTGGGGAGTTAATCGGCGAGCTCACTGATGAGATCAAGGATGAGTATGGGGACGACGCATACGCCGACTCTTTATCTCAACAGGACCTAAGACTTATGGGGTACGGGTCAGGGTAGGGGATGAAATGAAATATATCGTGAAGGCAAAGGGTATTACGCTCAACCATGCGAATCGGGAGGTTGTTAACTTTGAGTCGTTGAAGGATCTAGTATGTTTGCAACCTCACCAACTAATTGTAGGCACCCACAATTTTCGGGCGCAGAAGCTGGGAGGCGTGAAGGAACTTAGGGGTACGATGGTGTGCCGTAACACCTATAGGAAACGTTACCAGTTACCTGGCACCTATGATACCGTACCCTTTGGATACCATGATGCTTCTAACTCACACGTCTTGTATATAATCGTATCTATTTGTAAATATATATATATATAACTTGAATATCTCGAATCGTATTTGTAAATATATGAAATATCTCAATAAATCAAATAGCGTTTCACTTTCTCCTTTGTGTGTGTGGTGTGTGTGTGTGTGTGTGTGTGTGTTGTGTGTAGGTGAAAGTTCTAAGCTCCGCCCACTGCGTGAGTCATGCTACTATCTGGGAGTCCCTGCGTGGTCAGTCGACCGCAGTAAGCCCGAGAGATCAGACGTGTATTCAGATCAGACGTATATTGAAATGGCTACCTTTAATATTGCTTGCACAACGTTTATGAAATGGTATTCAGTAAAGTGTGAGGATGTGGTGGATACCGAAAAACTTCCTATTCCCCTCTCCTATGCCTCTTTTAAAGCCACATTGGATTGTGCGAAGTTCCAAGATGTACAAATACTCTACGGATGTTCTGGTGAGACTGTTGAAGGCTTTCGTTGCACAGACGATGTGCTGAAGTATGCTGCAGGGCTAAACTTTATAAAGTCTCACATACACCGTGAAGTAAAAGAAACAACGCGTGCAGAAGAGAAGCAGCAGGTATGGATAATGAGCCTTGTGGATGGGTGGTTGGACAAGCGGTATTACGTCATGCTACACCATGTCGATTACTCATACCCTACGTCTGAAAATGTGAATCTCGTGATCATGGACAATCTTAGGTGTTTTTATCACTATATTAACGTATATCATGATGAGGTTCATAGTGAGGTTGTGGCTAGTGCCATGCGTGAGTTTTTAACAGATTTTAGAGACGAGTATCGTTTGATGGGTAGAAAGGAAAAATATGAGCATATGTTCCTCTCAAATAGTGCGCCGGAGTGTGGAGATGATTAGCGCCTAGTTCTTATCCAAAGTGCGTAGGCTGGTAGTGACGAAACGGAAAAACAATATGTGCAACAATTCGAGTCGTACGAACATGCCCATTCACGTATCATCGAGTCAGCCGCCCGTCGAACCGTTCCTGCCTGTGCCTCACACGGCTCATAGTTATCTCAGAGCTTGAGCCGAGTAGACGTGCGCTCCTCGAATACGATGGAACTTCCTTTGAGCAGCATTCTCAACGCCTCGTACGATGTGTCCGTAACGAAATCGTTGCGCGTGTTCAGGCGTAATTCCGGTACCATTAGCTATGTACTGGAAACGGAATGTAGACCGACAAACAAACGGGTTTATTTAAGTATCGAGGAGATGAATAGAATCTTTGTGATAGTTGATAAGTGGTGTGAAGATCGTTATAAAATACCTGCTAACGTAGGTACAAGAAGAGAGCAGATTAGTGACGCGCCCTCATACGCCGTTGTATGTACGTTGTGTATAAATAACGATCGGCCATGCATTGATATAAGGCAGGGGTGCTCAGACTTCGGAGACCTTAGGGCAAAATTTGCTAACTATTATCTTTGGCGGGCACAAACACCAAAATTTTCCCCTAATTTATGAACTAAAAATAATGATTATGATTAGCTTTAAAATGCCTTTCAACATTATATTTTTTGGCAACAGCTAGAGTAGATTGGCATATTAAGCATATACATTTAGAATTTATGTTTGAGAAAAAGTAAATATCTTCCCATTCACTTTGAAAATTATACGTCCTTATAGTCTTATCACTGGTTCGTGTCGCCATTATGAAGCCCTGTCAATAAAAATAAAATTAAATAATGTAATTTTTAAAAAAAATATTTTGCGATCTAGCCACTAATATCAGAGGCTGAACTTTTACCACTTGAAACTTCAAAATCGGACACGCTGCCGGTCGAAATAATGCTAAACTTTTAATACTAAATGTGAAAACGTCAAATTACGTAATAAACGACTAAAAAATAGACACATTTCATGTTCGCATCCACACACAAGGTCACGCGGACAGGTCAAACGCGGAACTAAATATCGATCCGCCCACTCATCTTTATAAAATCAATAAAAATTCGAAAAGACACAGAAAGCCTAGCGAGTCGTTTCTAAAATGCCTTCTGATTGGTTGTATTTTCACGAAACACCCAATCAGCCAACTCGATTCATTATATCCGTTGAAATAGAATCGTCGCTTTAAGCGACACAGAAATTGGCGGAGCAAAGCAATGGTTTCAGACATGTTTTAAACATGTATGTGAGCGCTCTGCTCGCATGTAAAAATTCATTTCTAGTAATTTTTATATTGCCAGTTAAGATTTCATTTAGGCCGGCTATTCCAAAATAAACCAGCGGGCACATTCAAATCCATGGCGGGCACACGTGTGCCCGCGGGCACGGGTGTGAGCACCCCTGATATAAGGCTTATGTGGAAGAATGCTTCTGATAATAACGCTCTTATTCCTACGCGAAACCGTTTCATCCTCGACAGAATGTTTGAAATCGTCGGATTCCGTAAACTGAAACCTATATTAGACGCGCGTGTTACGGATATGCTTTATTTTGATACAGTTCTTGAATACGCATACACTGCTCTGCTCGATGGGTTTACCGAGTGTAGGACTGGTGAGAATGGTCTAGTGCTGGATGTTTATTTAAAAAGTTTAGACTCTTTGAAATACCATGAACTTTGGTACAAAGCAATTGATCGGTACAAGGCTGAGCTCACCTACACCGTTCACCCTGAAGAACTATTTCTTTATATAACGCGCAGTTGCCGTAACGATTTAGAAGATTATTTCAATTGCTGTTATGTTGAGTGAAGAGTTCACGATTGAAAAGCTCGAGTCGGTAGAAATAAACCCTCGATTGGAAAAGCATTCTTATAAACTTGTGTTTAATAATGTAGCTAACGATGAACTCTTTGTGCGTGCTTTTGATTGTATTCTAGACGTATTTAAAGATGACTTGCCAACCGGTTGTAAAGTGGGGACAAAAATAGTACTGAACGATATGAAAGCCATTCATATCGAATACAGGTTTCCCTATACTTTAAGCGGTGAAATAATATTAAGCCGCATAGACTGCGTAATGCAGAGCAATAATGATGTAATTGTAAACTCGATTAAGACCGAGTTTAGTATTTTGAAAAAAAGTGAATTGTATATATATATTTTGATTATACGCATATTTCTATTGATTTGTGTTTATATATATATATATATTATATATATATATATATATATATATATATATGCTTGATATTTCTCCTGTACTGTTATGTACATATTGAAGTGTATATGAAATGTATATTTTATTTTATATATCACCATAATTGTGTGTGTGTGTGTGTATATTTCTCCTGTACTGTTATGTACATATTGAAATGTATATGAAATGTATATTTATTTGAAATGTATATTTATTTTATATATAATTATGTGTATATATTTCTGTTATGTACATATTGAAATGTATATGAAATGTATATTTTATTATATATATATATATATATCCATAATTGTGTGTATATATTTCTGTTATACGCATATTCCTCAAATGTATATGAAATGTATATTTTATTTTATATATATATATATCCATAATTGTGTGTATATATTTCTGTTATACGCATATTCCTCAAATGTATATTTATTTTCTATATATTTATAATAAAAAGAACGATGCAATGTTGTTTTTGTTATGCCTTCTACTACCGGTATTCTGTATACAACAGGTATCTGGCAATATTTAAGCCTTCTAAGCCAACTGGCTGATTAGGAGTCTATAATAGTGTATACAATGGTATCTGGCAACTCTGTCTTCGGAACACATGGAGCTATCTGGCAACTCAGCCAACTGGCTGATTAGGCGTATATAATAATAATGTATGCAATAATACTGCTAAAAAGAGGTATCTGACAACCAGCCAACTGGCTGATTAGGAGTCTATAATAGTGTATACAATAATACTGCTAAAAATATGCAATAATACTGCTAAAAAGAGGTATCTGACAACCAGCCAACTGGCTGATTAGGAGTCTATAATAATAATGTATGCAATAATACTGCTAAAAAGAGGTATCTGACAACCATTTACAGCCAACTGGCTGATTAGGAGTCTATAATAGTGTATACAATGGAATACATGGCGCTATCTGGCAACTCGCCAACTGGCTGATTAGGCGTATATAATAATAATGTATGCAATAATACTGCTAAAAAGAGGTATCTGACAACCATTTACAGCCAACTGGCTGATTAGGAGTCTATAATAGTGTATACAATGGTATCTGGCAACTCTGTCTTCGGAATACATGGCGCTATCTGGCAACTAGGCCAACTGGCTGATTAGGCGTATATAATAATAATGTATGCAATAATACTGCTAAAAAGAGGTATCTGACAACCAGCCAACTGGCTGATTAGGAGTCTATAATAATGTATACAATGGTATCGCGGTATCTGGCAACTCAAGCCATTTACGCCAACTGGCTGATTAGGAGCCTATAAAACAACGCCAACTCGGCTGGAAGTCTTAATGTGCACTTCTACTACTTCTTTCACCACCTTTCTCTACAAAAAAAAAAAAAAATGGTGTCAATAATCCAGCAGGGTTGAAAGCACCTTAAACAGAAAAAACAAACAAACAATGTGCACTTGGCTCCTGCCAGGTGAACACCTCTCCTCCTTTCTCTCCTCCTCCTCCTTTCTCTTGGGGGATAACGCCGCCTCCAAGTTTTCCCCCCACCCCCCTTTGCAACAACCCCCCTTTACAACAACCCCCCCCCCTTTGCAACAACCCCTCCCCCTTTGCAACATTACATAATAACCTGCAACATTCCTGCACTCTCCCCTTTTGCGGCTATACTACTTTGGTCTCCATCCCTCAGGAAGGACATAGAAAGGTTAGAAAGAGTACAAGCAAGGGCTACAAAATTGATCCCTTCAATGAGAATGCAAAACTACCAACGGAGATTGGAGCGCCTAAATCTGTTTACCTTAGAGACGAGAAGGTTGCGCGGTCAGCTTATTCAAGTCTTCAAGATGCTCAATAGAATAGACAGGGTAGATTACAGAAACTTATTCTCACTCAATGCCAATCCGACAAGAAATAATGGGTTTAAACTGGAACTAAAGACATTTAGGATAGCTGTCTGCGGGAATTTCTTTTCCTATAAAATAGTTAATATCTGGAACCAACTTCCCTCAGAGGTTGTTTCCAGCCAAAGTGTAAATGTGTTTAAAAATAGGCTAGACAAAGTACTGAATACTCTCATAGTTTAAGACTAAAACATAACGTAACTCTGCAGGAGTTCGCTTGGCTGTATCTCTGTGGGCATGCTAATTATAGAGCTTTTTATATATTCTCCACTTTCCTGTAAAATTTCCTTGGCCACTTTTCCAGGGTGAAGGTTTTTCTTCAACCTTTTTCCGTACCTGCCTCTGGCAGGGAGGGAGCGGAGGGTGGGGAGAGAGCCTTATACTTTTCTATCCAGTTTTCTATTACTGCTAGGATAGTTGAAAGAAAAATAAACTTGTTTAATAACAGGAACCTCCCAGAGTGGACCGGAAGGTCTTTGAGGCTTCCTCTTGTCCTTGTAACTACTTGTAACTACTTGTAACTCTCTCTCTCTCTCTTCGATTTTGACTTTGAATCACGATAAAATTACCGTTTCTCAGTCTTGCATTCCTGACGACATCGAAATGGCAATCGAAACAAAATTCGGTTCGAAATTGTCATAAATTAAAGGAAAACTCGAAGAAAATTGCTGCTTAATATTAGGCATGTCCGACAATAATTGCAAATACCAATTACCAGCGGGACGTCAGACTCTATACATATTTAATAAAGATTTAGCACTCAAAAATATTAAATATATATATATATATATATATATAGAGAGAGAGAGAGAGAGAGAGAGAGAGAGAGAGAGAGAGAGATAAAATGTTTTATAATATATTAATTTTGCAAGTGCCTGTCAAAACCACTGACCACATAATAATGACTTGCAAACCTTCAAACGCAGTAATTCTAATGGAGAAGTCATAATTGTCAATCCATCGTGGATTGCCTTCAGTCCCTCTTCTTTGTTGTTAATCATTTAGTAAGCATTCAAAATTAGTATTCATCTTATTCACTTCTATTATTCATTATTTATTTTTTGTATTTATAATTTTTAAATAAGATTTTTCTTTTTAAAAGAAAACTGTTTTGTAATTTGATTTCTTTACAGTTTTCAAATTTTTGGATCTCACGATGATTCAGTTCTCTCTCTCTCTCTCTCTCTCTCTCTCTCTCTCTCTCTCTCTCTCTCTCTCTCTCTCTCTCTCTCTCTCTATATATATATATATATATATATATATATATATACAAAGAGAAGATAGAATTAGTTAAGCATTGCGAATGGGGCAATGGGGCATTAATAACGGCAGTTGAAGTTCATTGTTGTTTTTTTCTGATTTTGTTCTTGGTTTCGTACGAATGCTTCTTTCTTGATTGGTAAAGGCGACTATGGAGGATATGTCTTTCACACGAGATTCAGATGTTGATTCTGTTTCCTATACTTCCGTGTCGCAGGCTTATGACAGGCGTTACTTCAAGAAAAATGTATCCGCGTTTAACGTAGAAAAACTTTGTTATTTCGCGCCATTTATATCGCCAAAATAAGTTCATATTCCACTAAAGAAATTAATGTTTCATAATAGTTCATAATAGATATTAAAAAAAAATTATTATCTACGAAGTAAATTGCGAGCGAGTGTTATCTACGTACATTTGGTTTAACTGATTCGACTGAGGGATTAATGTATAAAGCAAATAAACAGTTGTCTCGATGTAAACCTTCGTTACCTGACGCATTAACGTACATCCTGACAGTGCTTTGAAGATACAACACATCTTTCGTATTTCCGAAGATGCGGAAACCCCACCGCCGCGCAAAGATGGATGAATCGACTCATTTGTTTATAAACTGATTCACCTCGTGTAAATATTCGCCCTCTTTCCTCCCTCTTCTGTTTGGGACCAGCCTTCGGGTAATGTTTTGTGTGAAATTACACAACACGACTCGGAGAAGAACCATGGCCCCCGAATTCATAATAGAAGCCTTCTGTTGTTATTATGGTAATGACCCCGCTTTGTTTGACTCCTGCTCCCGTAAGGTTCGTAAGCCTAATAATGGTGCTACACACACACACACACACACACACACACACATATATATATATATATATATATATATATATATATATATATATATATATATATATATACACACACATATATATATATATATACACACACACACACACACACACACACACACACATATATATATATATATATATATATACACACACACAGAACTATAAAGTGTATAAAGATACGAAGATAGATGCACTAAACACTCGATCTTAAATCTTTATTACACAAGATTATTATCAGAGTCAGCTTTTGAAAGTAATTATTTGGCTTTTATTTTACTCTTACCGAATTTCATGTGTTATTTTTTTTTAATCAACCGATGCGTATCTAAATACTTTTTACTCATATTTGGCATATATATATATATATAATATATATATATATATAGTGTATTAACATACCTTTGTAAGATAAAGTAATATGAAGTTATCTACAATAATTTAATGACTTCTGTATAGTTAATTTAATGCTTTAAGCTTCAAGATATTTGATATTGCTTTAAACAAATAATAGTTTTTTACTACGCATTTACATCCTATTTGGAGCGATGTCACAGGCTAACAGCAGCAGTTCTGGGAACGCATAAACAAATCTCCGCGATTTAAGTTAAAGCGAAGCGCATTTGTCCGGACGAACCGTTCCGACAGCGCATAACAGTACAACGTACGAAAGACTATCTATTAAACGTACATTTTTATTTTGGTTCTGCCTAATTAAACTTCAGACAAAGATGAATCCAGTTTCGTAACAAATCTATTATGGTAATTTTCCAGCAAGTACACACGCATAGATAATTCATGCACCGTTCACTCATTATATTGTTTTACCAGTGGAGCCGACGATGTATGTATGGGTTTGATGCGAAGGAACGCAGTCATGATTCTGTGTTTGCCAGTTCGTCTGTAATTATTCTGCAGTAATGATTGGAGAAAGCACAATTTTCTTTACTATTTTTGTGATTCACGATTTTCTACAGACAAATATTTTCCAAATCTTATTTTCGATAAAGTATTTTTGTTTAAAAAATAAAGTGAAATCGTAAAACCTATACATTTTCATATACTAATATCACATTAAATGCATTATATTATAATAATGTACAAAAATTTCAGTAAGTATATGATACGGCACTATTCATATACTTTTTCTACACACACACACACACACACACACACACACACATATATATATATATATTGCAAATAAATAAGGTTACATATTTTATTAGTAACATTATAATGTCTATAGATGAAATGCTTTATTTTACATAGAAAATTATACTGAAAAATTCTCACCTGTCCTGCAGGGGGAGAACTCTTGAAAGTCTGTCATCCCTTGTCGGGCCACATAACACGTTCCCACAGGTTCCCTTTTCCTCCGAGATGCGGTGTACCACACATAACGTGGTGCACAGGCCTGGAAAAGAAAGGAATGAATCGCGTCAATGCGTACGTAAAGAAGACCAATTTAACACAGTAACATTAAACTGGAATCTGCGTAACTTAATTCTAAAACCTTTTAACCAATTAATCTCCTTTTAACCTACTTAACCAACTGTATAACGTCAAAATTATGTACTTGAATGCGCGTGAATTGAACCTACTTCAAAGCAGTGCCTGCAAGTTGTTCCTTCAACCCAATTCGACTGATTCACGGATCTTGAACTATATAAAGTGCAAAGTAATAGAAATGTTTTTTAAGGAGTTATGTTTGCCCAACAACACGTTTTAATCTTTTAACTAGATTAAACACGGACTCGTAAGGAAAGGAAACCAAGAAGAGAAGCAGTAAAGCATTTTATGGGATTTTAAACCTTTAAACCCGAAATAAAACGATACAAAATGCCCCCGCACGCGCGTTTTAACATCGAAATTTCTTTGAAAGGGTATTGTTCATTTTATCAGCTATTACCCTAATTATTTTTTCCTTTTTTAAAGTATTCCTAAGTGAATATTAACCTCGTTGGAGATTCGAGAAATTAGGTTTGTGAAGTTATCAAAAAAGGAGATTCCATTTCATTTTGAATATCAAACATTCAATTGATATACAGGGTGTCCCATAAGTCCAGCATCATAGGAGAAATTCATATTTTTCTATTTCTACAAACCATAATTCATATTTTTCTCTTTCTACAGGCCATAATGTCTGTGAGCAAGGAAGAACGAATCCAGATAATTCTATTCAGAGGAAATCGGAGTCAAAGAGAGGCCGCTGCTGAATTTAACAGACTGCATCCAGACCGCGAGCCAATAACACAGAGTTGTGTTAGCGGACTTGTTGCAAAGTTTAAGGAAACAGGATCCATAGAAGATAAACCACGCAGTGGACCTTCAAGGAGGTCCACTGACGATGATACAGCGACTGCTATCCTGGCTCATTTTAACCGAAGTCCCAATAAGTCTCTTCGGCGATTGTCCGCTGAGAGAGGAGTGTCGAAAAGTAGCATCCATCGCATTCTTCAGGCTCACAAATGGCATCCATATAAACTTCAGATCCTACAGAAATTAAGCGAAGATGATGATCCCGACCGGCGGATGGAATTTTGTGAATGGGCTACGGAACAATAGTACGTTCTGTAAATAAAAGCTTTTGTTTTGCCTTTTTTATTATTTTTCCTATGATGACGGATTTATGGGACACCCTGTATATTGTACACAAAGAAAAAAAATGGAGTCCATTTTCTAGTCGCTTTATAAAGGTTAGTTAAATTACTAACTTAAGTTAATTTGATACTTATTATGTTTCACATTATTACATTTTACATTTACATTTTACATTTACATTTTATGGTTTTACAGTTATTATGTTTTACATAATAAGTCTCTTATTTCTTCTAAATGTTTTCATTACGAGTTTACGACTTTGACACTTCTTTAATATATATATATATATTAGTGATGTAGCGGATGTCATTTTTTTCACATCCGCGGATGCGGATGAGGATGTTTGATTTCAACATCCGCGGATGCGGATGCGGATGTCTACATTTTCGTTATTTTTTAGGATATATTCGAGATTTGTTGTGTTTAACGTATATAATAAGTTATTATATATAGAGAGCTGTAGCTATAATGTAGTATAATTAATTAATTGTACAATAATTGCTGTACTTTTCTCTGAACATATAAAATAATATCAAGCATCTAACTAATATAGAAATCAATTAGTGAATTCGTCTGCAAATAAATTCGTTATATTTTGTTGAGTTTCAGCCACAATTAGAAACCATAATTGTGTTACCAGGATGCGGGACGTGAACCCAACTCAAATGCACCCCACCGACCTCTTTCCCCAACCTCCACCCTTATAGAAAGAGCTCTTTAATTAGCTTGATAACTATTTATATTAAGTTTAAAGTTTTATTAGGCATATTTATAAATGAGTAATTAAAATAAAGTAAACTAAGATGTTCATCGTTTAATGTTCAAACTTAATTATAGGAAGGTTATGCTTAAGGAACATTAATTTTTCTGCCTTTTCTGCTGCGAGTCTGTTTCTCTTTTTATCATATATTAATCCAGCACTGCTAAATAATCTCTCGCTTGGTACGTTTGTTGGAGGACAGGCTAAATGTTTCCTTGTAAGTTTACTCAAGTATGGATATTGGATAGATATTCTGCGTATTTTTCCACCAACTAATAGGATTGTCACATGCAGCCAGGCGTTTTTCTTGGTGATAGCTCTCGATCATTTTTACTACATCTTTTGACATCGCGTAGGTCTCGTCATTGCTGCTTGACTCAAGAAACTGAGAGACAGATTCTGTGATAGATTTGCTTGTTGAAGGTGTTGGTTCTGTCACTGAAACTTTTATTCTTTTGGTGGGTGGCGAAGCGACAGATTCAAGAGATTGAAGCTCTTCAACTGCTTTGCCAAGTGATGATTTAACTCGTTCTAATGTACTAGGTGAAAATAACTTAGCTTTGTAACGTGGATCTAAGTAGGTTGCAAGAGAGTAACTTCATACAAGAACAGCCTCTCGTCTTGTCGCTTGCATCACTTTTGCGCACAATGAACTAGTTCTATTAATATAGTAGAATTTGATAATTTCCGCTTATTAATGACGTTTTATCTCAACGGTCCACATCCGCAGTCCAAAGTGCGGATGCGGACGCAGATGCGGATGCGAGAAAATGTGCGGATGTTCCGCGGATGCGGATGCGGATGCGGATGTGACCTACATCACTAATATATATATATATATATATATATATATATATATATATATATATATATAATAATTTGCTGATTCTGGTTAAAAAGGATAAATTACACATTAATAATTGAATTAACATCGTATGAACACTGCGTACCATATTTATACAATAAAACCATTGTAGCGTTTATCTTGGACAAATGGCATGTTTGTCCTTTTATGTTTCTCAATAATATTAGACTCCGTTTATAATCTACCAACTAGTTAACCTGAATACGAAACTTGCTAATTTACCATCACTATGAAACGGGCAATTAGGCGCGATTCATTTCGTTCCTCAAAATTTAGGGGGTGCTACTGTAGTATGCGGTCTACCTACGATTCGGCGGTTTACCTTTCAAGTATAATTTCTTATCTTGTTTGCTAATTGCTTGTTTACATCCCACTGTTAATCGCCCTTGACGATTGGTTAGGTTTAGTCATGATATTTTCGTTAGTTTTAACGAAAATATCATGATTAAACCTAACCAATCGTAGGTAGACCGCATACTACAGTAGCACCATTTAGGGTATCTACTAGGTTACCACAAAAGTAGGAGTCATTTGCCATGTTCTAAGAAAATTAAATAAGTCAGTTTATTTTGCATCGTCAAATGAGTGGTTCCTCCAAAAACTAGCTGCAAATTAACTATGTCAGGTTTAATAACTAGTTACAGTTATTATGTCAAATAACTCGCAAGCTCAGTTTTGAAGTTGGATTCGTCTGTTGACCTCATTAACATAATCTGGTGACCTAAAATAAATTTTCACTGTACAGATTTGTATAAAAATATTTTATGTAGGACCTAATTGACTTTATATACAGTATATGTATTTAAAAACAAAACATGTCACAAGAATAATTTGGGTATATCACTCTGAACTCTATGAAAAGAAAGATTATAACAGAAGATTGCAAAAAAAAAAAAAAAAAAAAAATTCGAAAAATAAAAATGAACCTCAAATTCCAATAACTTCTTCGAGTTTAACTTGGTCTTAAAACGAAATTCGGAACAGGTTGTTTCACATTAATAACTCCGGTTCTCCACCGTAACAAACGGGAGCAAAGAATGTAAATTTGTGCCCATACAGAAGGCTTCCGCCTTTTCCAATCTATCATTTGCCAACAGGACAAGAGATTACCAACAGGATATGTAAATGTTGTCACGAAGAGCTAAAGTCGAAACGTGTGACAACATCCTTCATTGCTGCGTAAAAACGCGATTGGTCGGGGTTCAAACATGAATGGATGTTGCCCGTTTTAACGAGACTTACTCTTTAGTAGACATTTTATGCCAGGCCACATCTCGGGCAAAGGCCCTCATTGTCTTCGCTGAAAGGTAGAACCAAAGTGAATGGTGCAATTAATTACGGAAATAAACCGAGAATAGAAACAGTGAGGATCACATTTCTTAAAAAAAAAAAAATCCACCATATTCTCTCTCTCTCTCTCTCTCTCTCTCTCTCTCTCTCTCTCTCTCTCTCTCTCTCTCTCTCTCTCTCTCTCTCTCTCTCTCTCTCTCTCATAACATAAAACAAATTTCACTTGAATTCTGTTACATGATACATCATAATGCAATACGAGTTACTATCTCTAATACTGTGCGAAATTATACGTATCTGACTACAGTATATGCATTCATCATAAAAAAAAAGTAGGGCAAATTTTAATAGTTTTACTACACAAAAAGTAATTATATATATATGTGTGTGTGTGTGTGTGTGTGTGTGTGCGTGTGTGTGCGTGTGTCTGTAAGGTTGACAAAAGTAAAGAGACACGATGATGGTCCTCAAAAATAAATGGCAATGATCATCATTGGAATGGAACAACGCGTGCCAGATTTACTTAATGCAAAAAGGGGGAAAAGCAACATGATTTTAAATATATTGATTCAATAAGTCTGTTATTATTTATTGACTTTCATTCTTAAAAAAAAAAAACTATGAAAAAAAAACACCCCAAGGTGTCTATTTACTTTTGCCATTCTGTCAACCCTCTGTGTGTGTGTGTGTGTGTGTGTGTGTGTGTGTGTGTGTGTGTGTGTGTGTGTGTGTGTGTGTGTATACTTTATCTTAGTGCCAATAGATTTCGTTAAAATTTTAAAAGGCAACAAAGTACTATAAAGTGTTTAAGATAAAAATCCTTTTTGAAGAAAGATATTAACTTTTAATACATTTTTAAATCAGAACTATAACGAAAAACGTCAATTTCAAAGCTTTTACATGTACTAAAATTCCATTACTTTTAATAATGTTTCTACACTTCATATTTAAACCATATTTAACCTTGCATTTCATCGATTAAACTTCGGTTGAAGCAATCAAAAAAAAAAATCAAAAAATATATATATATATATATATATATATATATATATATATTATATATATATATATATAATATATATATATATATATATATATATATATATTTAAAAGGTAGAAGAAATGGATAAATTAACTAAGTAATTAAATGAAATAAGAGAGAACAACGTTTGTTTTACTATTCAGTACAACCATTTCAAGAAGTGAGGAATTCAGATTTATGAAAGCAATTCCAAGTTCGTTTGGTTGTGTTACATTAACCATCGTCCGTGGCTTAATGGCTAACACCGTTTCCTTTTAAGTGAAGTGATGACACTGAGGTCGGGGGTTCGAATCCCGATGTTGCGAGTAATAATAATAATAATAACTGAGGAGTTAAACAATGGTCCGCTTTAGTTAGTCTGAGTGGTGTGCCAGTGTCTATCCTTCCTAACTTACCATCATCATCATCATCATTATTATTATTATATTATTATTATTATTATTATTATTGTTAAATATTTGTATTAAATGTTTCCTCGCTCGTTTTTAGTCACTTTATATTTTAGGAATGTTTTTATATACTTGAATATAGGCTAAAATTGCAATTTCTGTCATATCGGTTGAAATTTATCTATTTTATAAATTCTGTCAATACGATTTACAATTTTACGTTTTAATTCTGGAAAAGTTTTCTTTTTATAATGATGGAAAAATACTCGGGTCTTTTCGGTTTTAGGTCCGGCATTGGATTTTTTCCATGTTTTTGGTATAGACGTAGATTTTTATGCTGATTTCATTTCTGCAATTTGTTTCTTGGAGAAATAAACATGAAAAAAGTTATGACCCAAAACTTGTATTCAAATATCCACCTATACTTAACTTAACCTAACCTAACCTACCCTAACCTAACCTACTTCTGTTTGTATATCGAACAGCTCGAAGGGTACAGCTTCAGTCACAAAACAGTGAACCACAGCGAAAACTTCGTGGACTCTTCAACTGGAGCACACACGCAACGGATAGAGTCGGCGTGGAACCAACTCAAACGCGGTAACAAGCGCCGGTGTGGTACGCACCGTTCCATGATCGACTCGTATCTCTGCGAGTTTCTCTGGCGTCGCCGACACGCAGGCAAAGATCTAGTGCGCCAAATGCTGAACGATATTGCGCAGTTTGGCAAGTAGCAAACTTTGGTTTGTGTTCCGTTCTGTGTTCTGGAAACCTGTAAACATAATAAACTTGCACATAACTTTTTTCGTGTTTATTTCTCCAAGAAACGGGTTGCGGAAATGGAATCAGCGTAAAAATCTACGTCTATACCAAAATATGAAAAAAAAACCAATGCCGGAACTAAAACCGAAAAGATCCAAATACAGTACTGATAATAAGGTGAAATTTTTATATCAAAGTTTCATTACGAATGCTTTCTATGAGACACGAAAATGTCTTATAATTACTGAATATTAATACGAGTCACGTATAATCTAATTTACTTGAAGTAAGTGGATAATAAAGATATAGATATTTTGCGTGTTATACAAGCAAGGGCCTCGCCCTAACCTTATTCTTCTGTCCTTAGACCTAATGTCATTAAAACAACGCAAAATGACCTATAAATATAGTCTTAAATATCATTAAATAACGTCTCACAATTATGCAACGCATTTACTATACTGTTACCCTATAATTATTGATCCAAACGACAAATTTGCACTATAAAAAGAGTGCCCTAAGTTATAACACATTTCTAAACAAATTTTGCCAACAGTTTTTAAATCTGTTTAAAGCTAAATACTGCTCCTCTTAAATTTTCAGTTTAGTTTTCAACAAGTTTAACACGTTTGATAACACGTTTTGATATATGCAATAAGACCCATACATACAAGGTAAATACATACATACAAGGTACATGAAGAATAGGGATTACGTTTCAGAGTTGTTTTTGGCGAAAGGGTTAAAATATTAGAAAACAAAAGCTTATTTTGTTAGATTTAACAAATAGTTTATCAGACACAGTTTGCGGGAAACCTAAATATAGGTTTAGGGAAATCCTATAACATACTAAGGTATATTAATATATTAACATACTTGTACAAACTTAGATTCCTAAATCATAGGTACCATATGTAACTCCTTATGGACGACAGGTACAAATTTGGGATCACCTGAAGTTCAGGGCCCCCAGCCTTCTTTAGTTAGCTTTATAAGGCTAACTAACGAAAATATCACGACCTAACCTAGCCAATCGTCAAGGGCGTACAGTTGACCTAACGATTGGTTAGGTTAGGTCGTGATATTTTCGTTAGTTAGCCTTATAAGGCTAACTAACGAAGGCTGGAGGCCCTGATCTTCAGGTGATCCCAAATTTGTAACGTTTCAAATATATGTATTCATAACTTAGCCCTACAAAAAGTTCCGTCGTTAGAGGGTTAAATATTTATCTATCATCTCAGACTTACTCTATTCTGGTCTATCAAACTTTTTTATATAAAACTGGCAACACTTTTCAATAGCTAGTAACTAATTATGATCAAGCAGTAATCACCCTGTTTTTAATTCATTTCTAAAGAACGACTATCCGCTCACTTCTTCCTGTAAAATAAAAAAATTGAACTGACATAAACAAGACCAGTGCGCATACGCAGACAGAGCAGGCCTCGAAAAACTTTCAAAGATATATTTTCATTCACAACAAAAAGCAAATGTAGATTCTTTATTTATAGAAAGGAAAGTATTGACAATAGAGAACAGAACTAACAGATTTTACAGTGTGCTAAAAACTGAATAATGAACGCATATTTAAAAATAGCCCGCCTCCAAAGTAGCTTCTTCCTCTTTACACTACATGTACTGTAGTAGAGTGATTGAATTTTCTCCATTCGTATTAACATTGAATAGAATTTAACTGGTTTAGCAATTTAAATTATTTCTAATCATTACGCAGTATAAGACAGACACCCAATCCCATCACAATGCGAGAAATTCAGGTTTCATTGTCGGCTGTTTTATGTATGAAGACCTAAATCGCAATACCTGTTTTCAGATGTGATGGACAAACCGTCAAATTAAATCCTTGCTTTTTTTTCTCGTTTTTTTTTCTTCTTTTGTGCGAGAGCATTCAACTATAAAAATTATTGCCTACTTTAGCTCTCATTTTCATTATTATTATTATTATTATTTTATATATATTTGTACCAGTAACTCTTAAAAAAAAGAGAAAAAAAATCTAAGCCAAACGCATCTAGATAAAAGATGAACAGCTACAGTTCGCCGACCTTCCTTTTTTTTTTTAACAACTCAATACCGCAATTATGATTATCTCTTTTAAATAAATTCAAAGAAACTTCGCAGTAAAAGGAAAAATGAAAGCGTGATTTTATAAATAAATGCAACCTAACACTGACGCATTCACATTCTCTCTATTATATATATATATATATATAAATTTATTTATTATATATATATTGAAATTGAAAAGAATGACTTTTCTTTGAAGCCCGACAACGTTTCTTCGACGAAAAATTTCATTTTCCTTCCAAAGATTTTTTACTTATATTTTATTTCTGTCTTTCCCGATCAAACATCAACAATAATCGCAAAAACAAAATGTCACATAAATAAAGCAATATTATCATATTTAAATTAAATTGGTTTTATATATATATATTTTTACGAAAACTATGACATGTTCTTTGCACTATATATATATATATATATATATATATATATATATATATATTATATAGTGCAACGAACGTGTCATAGTTTTCGTAAATTCGTAGTTTGAAAAATGTGCAAATAAATGAATGAGAAAAACGGAGAGAGATGACAAAAAGACGTTTATTTATATGGGTGCAAGTTGAAGCCGCAAACCACATTTTTACAATAACAGTCAATTACCATTAAAAAGCCGCTAATTAATCAACTAAAAAAAAAAATAATAATTTTAAACGTGTTAAAACCCAAAATCTTTTCCATTTATTTTAATTATAAAACGTTAAGATTTTAAAGTGAAATAATAAAAAAAAAAAAACTTCATATAACAACCAGAGAGAACTCACGGAAATTACGAACAGGGTGTGGCATTGCCAGTTTATCAATCACTTGAGTCTGTCATCACGATCAGCTACTCACTCACTCTGATCACTACCAGAGAATCACATTTTATATATATATATATATATATATATGATGAATAAAACCACGAAGGAAAGGAAACACAAAATGGTGCTCAAGCGCTTTCGTCTAATGACATCCTCAGGAACACTGAAGTACATAAAAAGGTTACGGCCTATATATAGGTTACAGAAAGAAAAAAAAAAAGAAAAAATAAATAACATACATACACACACACACACATATATATATATATATATACATACATACATATCTATATATACAAATACATACATACATACATACATACATACATACATATATATATGCAATAAACAGAGAAGTAAAAATAAAAAATTAAAACCTTAAAGGATTACCAGTGAGGCGTACAGATTTGTAAGGAAAAATATCGATTTTTAGCACAAGATCAAATGGATTATAAATATACAAATTTATACTGGAACTCTGCCCGGGTTTTAACACACTGCTGCCTATGGTCAGGTTTCGATATATATAAAAAAATAAAATGCAAATTAAAAGTTAATAAAGTAGCAGACAAGTTTACCAAGATTTAATGTTTTACCCTTCTTATCTAAATCTGTTTTAAAGGAATTCAAAATAACAGGATCGAGTTGAAAAGACCTTTGCTTATGTTGAAGTTATTTGAAAGTTGGATAATGGCAGACTCAAGAATATTTCTATTAACAATGTTGCTTGAATGGAATAAAACTGAAGCATTATCCAATCAATACATTAGGCATTGCTAATGTACTTAAACTTTGGATATTAATGTAGTATTTTCATATAACAATATTGTGAAAAATATCATAAAAAAAATAGCCCTACCAATAATTCAGGCATTATCTATAAAATTGGCTGTAAACAATGTGATTCCTTTTACATAGGTCAGACGGGAAAGGATTTGCACACACGTATAAAACAGCATCAATATTCCGTTAGAACAGGACAGTTGTCCAGTGCCCTTTTTGTCCATTTGTCAGAGTTAGCCCACTGTATTGATTGGAATAATGCTTCAGTTTTATTCCATTCAAGCAACATTGTTAATAGAAATATTCTTGAGTCTGCCATTATCCAACTTTCAAATAACTTCAACATAAGCAAAGGTCTTTTTCAACTCGATCCTGTTATTTTGAATTCCTTTAAAACAGATTTAGATAAGAAGGGTAAAACATTAAATCTTTGGTAAACTTGTCTGCTACTTTATTAACTTTTAATTTGCATTTTATTTTTTTATATATTCGAAACCTGACCATAGGCAGCAGTGTGTTAAAACCCGGGCAGAGTTCCAGTATAAATTTGTATTTTTATAATCCATTTGATCTTGTGCTAAAAATCGATATTTTTCCTTACAAATCTGTACGCCTCACTGGTAATCCTTTAAGGTTTTAATTTTTTATTTTTACTTCTCTGTTTATTGCATATATATATGTATGTATGTATGTATGTATGTATTTGTATATTAGATATATGTATGTTATATATATATATATATATGTGTGTGTGTGTGTATGTATGTTATTATTTTTTTTTTTTTTTTTTCTTTCTGTAACCTATATATAGGCTGTAACCTTTTTATGTACTTCAGTGTTCCTGAGGATGTCATTAGACGAAAGCGCTTGAGCACCATTTTGTGTTTCCTTTCCTTCGTGGTTTTATTCATCATAAATATTTTTCACGTGTTACTTTCGTGTGAAATAATTTTCATATATATATATATATATATATATATCATCTCACCTTAGTAAATCTTAATTTCTTATGTCAATTGATAAGCCTAGGCTACATCATACAAATTATATATATATATATATATATATATATATATATATATATATAATGAATAAAACCACGAAGGAAAGGAAACACAGAGTGGTGCTCAAGCGCTTTCGTCTAATGACATCCTCAGGAACACTGAGAAATGAGGATGTCATTAGACGAAAGCGCTTGAGCACCACTCTGTTTCCTTTCCTTCGTGGTTTTATTCATCATAAATATTTTTACGTGTTACTTTCGTGAAATAATTTTCATATATATATTATATATGTGTGTGTGTGTGTGTGTGTGTGTGTGTCACAAGCAATAAGAGCTGTGAAATGAGAAGGGTTCGAATGTAGTGCAACGATGTTATGTGGAACACGAAGAGAGGAATGAAGGGCGTTCCCACAGCGATCAGAAGGTTTAGACAGACTTTGTTTATACTCGCGCTTTACGGGACATCTCATAACGGGGACCTTCATGGGTGTTCCTTTCGAAAGGAAGGAACCCTCGTTGCGTTTTCCGATTTCACTTCGCGAAATGAAGAGAAACTGAGATCGGGAAAGACAATTGCGGAGGTCGGGCATGAACACCTCGTACGAACACTATATTTATTATCTTTTGTACGTCATTGTTCCGTAATGAAGTAATGTATATTATTATTCCTATGCCCACATATATATTATATGTATCTAAATATATGTTATTACTAAATATACATATATTGCATGTGATAATATGAACTACACTGTCATAAAGAGAGGGAATATTTTCCGTGATTACACGTTGTAACTTGGGAGTGAAGACACTTCCTTAGCAATTACTCCGAGATGCATTCGTGTCAAGCCCTAAATATTAACTTTCCTTTTTTCTCATCAAGGTTTCATTCGTAATCCGAAATCCGAAAAGTATCCGTGAAGCCCTTTCATATACGCATAAAATTAGGCTTCTTACGAATAGCAATTCAAGCATGGCGTCCTTTATTTAATAGAAAAGACAGAATAAAGAGCCTCTCTAGGAAAGCATCACTGAGGGCGTTTCTGACACGGACGCGAGCATTACTTACAAGGACGCGTATATGATTATTACGTTCAGTTTTAGCTCGCAATGAATGGTGCTTGTGCGTTACCATATTTTAAGTTGTCCCTTCATCCGTTGACAGATTGAAGTTCGCTTCTTAAGAATCATTATAGTCGTAAGTCTTTTTATGAATGACGCTATTTTTAGTTGCTATTTCGAATTAATAGTTATCGCCCATGTTCAATTCTGGGCATCGCCGCTGTAAGTTAATGGCTTAATTCAAGCAAACACGTTCCTGAAACTCAAAGCATGTATATGCATATATTTTGTATAATACATTTATTTAACGCATTATGATAAAAGAAGAGTAATCGCTGTTTAGTTTAATACAAACTGAAGTTATAAGCGAGCTTTCTGCGTTCACGTAAATAAGCACCAACATACTATAGGTTAAATTTACACGCAGAGATTAAACAAATGCATGGTCGTTGTCGAACCGAGTGAGCAAAAGTAGCTTTATTTTTTGTAACCAAATTGACTTTTACACTTATACATAAATACATACACACACATACATACATACATACTACGTACGTACGTACATATATAAACTACATTTCTTAGGATTTTAATTTACTAGAGCAATTTTTTGTAATTACATGCCGATCTTCACCTTACTCCGATTACTGGTCTTGCATTCCGTTAACCTAAATTTATGACGAAACAGAAATGAAATAAACATTTAATTGCAGCATGAAATACAAACAGAATAATAACCATTTATACGCTTCAGTAGTTTTTATGAGTTAAAAGAAAAAGAAAAAAGAAAAAAAGAAAAAAAAAGAAATTCAACTTCAAAGATGCCAAAAATCAAAGAATAAAATTTAGTTTTATTTTGCATTAAAACAACTTCAAAACACGTTGCCAACAGAAATGTTTTTTTTTTTTTTTAAATAATATATATATATATAATATTTTTTTTCTTCGTAATGAATCGACCTTTTGTATCCGTTATCGACAATCGAGTTCCATAAAACATTCACAGCTATATATATATATATATATATATATATATATATATATATATATATGTCTGTGTGTGTGTGTGTGTGTGTGTGTCGGTATTTAGTTTCGGATGTGTATTAGAGATACCCGGATACGCACACTGTATTTTCAGGACGTATTGTTCCCAAGTATATGTTGTACGTTAATACACCGAGACTTCCGGACGTAGCGCTTCACCTATAGCAAAAAAAATTTATATATACTGTATATATATATATATATATAAAACCTTGTTGCTGTTTCGTGCGTTGGTCTCTCTTCACACGGAGGTCAAGCTGGTGGCCCCACCTCTAGGTCTGGCTTGGTGGAGGAGCGAGTTGCTTTCTTGCGCTCTCCACCGTACATAGCCAGGTACACCCGGCTCATCTGGTACCGTCCTGAGCAGGCATCTAGTCTTCTCTTGAAGACTTCAACTTTGACCCCCGTAACGTTCTGAGGGCCTTTGAAAGCTGGTTGAAAAGTCTTGGCCCCTGACAACCAAGCTATTTTCCTTCAGTGTTGAGGAGGTCCCTTGTCGGACCTTTAATTTGGGAACACTATACATTCTGCCTTTTCCTATTTTCCAGTGTTCTTTGAATGGTAATTGAGTTTAGTTTTAGGTTTGGTACCAGTTTTCGATCATTTTCCATATGTAGATTATGGTGTACCTCTCTCTTCTTCTTTCCAGGGAGTACAGATTTAGTTTACGTAGTCTTTCCCAGCAGTTGAGCTCTTTGCAGCCATCAATCTTGGTTGTGAAATGTCTTCGCGTTTCTTCTAGTTTATTAGTTTCTTCCTTTTTATATGGGGACGTCAAAACTGAGCAGTATTATATATATATATATATATATATATTATATATATATATATATATCGCTGAGATTCATGTTAAACGCGTAAACTTCTTTATTCTGAATAACCAACAGGAAAATAAAGTACTCCGAGTACTTTCGAGTAGATTTCAACTTCTCAGGGACACTCCTGAAGAGGAGTTGAAATATACTGAAAAGTACTCGGACTAGATATTTCATTTTTCCTGCCCGTTATATATATATATATATATAATATATATATATATATATACATATATACAGGGTGTCCCGTAAGTCTGGACCCATAGGGAAAATAATAAAATTACAAAATAGTCCAAAAATTTATTTATAATATATTTTTTTATTATTTTTATTATTATTTTTATTATTTTTTTATTATGATCTTACTCCACTGGAGTTTTATTTGTGGGGCCACTTGAAAGCCAAAGTGTACGAGGTCAAACTTCAGAACATTTTCCACCTTAAAGCACGCATTGTGGAGGCGTGTCAAGAAATTTCTGCGACTGTGATTCAGAAAGTGCTGTCGCAGTGAGATTGCGTCTTCAACTATGTGTGCGACACAACGGCGGACACTTTGAACAGATTATGTAATAAATTTTTGGACTATTTTGTAATTTTATTATTTTTCCCTATGGGTCCAGACTTACGGGACACCCTGTATATATAACCTACACTAATTTCGTTGAAAAGGAATTGCGTCTGCAGCTCAAAACTAAGAATTTGATTGAAATGTGTGTATGTATATATGTATGTATGTATGTATATATAGTGTGTGTGTGTGTGTGTGTGTGTATATACACACACACACATATATATGTGTGTATATATATATATATATATATAGAGAGAGAGAGAGAGAGAGAGAGAGAGAGAGAGACGGTGTACATAAATTATCTGTATAAATTCAATTGTAATTTAACTGAATTTGTGAAGATAATTTGGGGACACCCTGTATATTCTTTAGGAATAAGTCGATAATTTAAGATGAGAGCAAAATGTGACTTCAAATCGATTAAAACAAAATGAAAGAAAGAAATCTGACACACTTGACAAAACTCTGAATGTGAGGAGAGAGAGATTGACTCTCCTTTCTCCGATAGTGGAAACGTTAGCATCTGGTAAACAAAACAATACCTCTGAAAGCGAGAGAGAGAGAGAGAGAGAGAGAGAGAGAGAGAGAGAGAGAGAGAGAGAGAGAGAGAGAGAGAGAGAGATATGTATTTATTACAAGAATGAAATTCCAAATGAGAACGTTTCGATAGATGTAGAAAATGTTAGTTACCCACATGGGCAGAAGAGCGAAGAGGTCACATAAAGAATGAAGAAAAAAACGACACACACAGGAAGTGTCTGACACTCGGAGTGCCTTTGAAAAGGGTGCCAAAAAGACAAGATTAAAATGGTCCCAAAAATAAAAAACAATTTCTCATTTTTATGTAAAAATTTATAATTCGTTTTAAACAATAATTATAAAATTATAAATACACAAATTATAATACACACACACACACAATATATATATATATATATATATATATATATATATATATATATTATATATATATATATATATATATGGTAAAAGATCTACACTCTCCAACCCCCAAATATTTTCTCTGTGGGATTTTAATTTCCCATTCATGAAATATAAAAGGATAGGAAAAAATATATGTATACACCAGGACAAGGGGGCACACGAGAAGACCAGGAGCAAGTAAAAATGCTACTAGCTCTAGCTGATAAATTTATGTTAACGCAAGAAATAACAGAAAACAAGAAAAAACAACTACCTAGATTTGGTATTCACAAACAACAGTAATCTAATTGATAATGTAGAACTATCCCCAACTATGTTATCGGACCACAACATCATTGAAATAACAACTAATATAAAGGCAACAGGAAAGGAAAGAACGCACAACAGAAAGAAGCAAATTCGAAATTTTTAATTTTCACTCCAAAGCTATAAACTGGGAAGATGTGACATCCAGCATGGAAGTAATAAATTGGAAAACCATTTTCGAGGCCAAGACAACGGAGGAGGTGCTAATGACGTTAGAGGAGAAGACGTTAGAAATTGTGGAAAAATATGTCCCAAAGATACAACAAAGAGGAAAGAGAAGCAGGTTCGAAAAACAAAAGAGGGCATTGTTTCGAAAGAGAAAAAGAGTGACTGCAAAATTAAGTAATTGTAAAGATAACAACATCAGAAAAATATTAAATGATAAACTGCAAAGTGTATCGATGTCGTCATCAGGAACTAATCGAGAAGCATACAGAAAAAGAAGAAGACGACGCTATAGAAGCGATAAAGGCTAACTCAAAGTACTTCTATAATTTCGCAAAAAGAAAGTCGAAAAACCATGCGATTATCAGACCTTTAAAAAATGAGAACAGTGCTTTATCTGATGATCTAACAGAAGTATCTGAAATATTAAGAGCTCAGTACGAATCATCTTTCAGTATCCCAAAAACTGACAAATTGATATGCGATAGAAACGCGTTCTTTGAAGAAGAACCACAAGGGGAAAGTATAACGGATTTCGACTTTACGACGGATGATATTACACAAGCCATAGGGAAACTAAAAAAACACTCAGCGGCAGGACCGGATAAATGGAATGCCACACATGTACTAATGACAATTCGTTCCAGACCACCTGCTGTACTGTACTTACCAAATTATGAAGTGGCTGGCTGCGCATGGAGGGGGGTTGGTGGGGTTTGGTGATGGAGTTTTATTGCTTGGTAGGTGAATCACCTTCCATCAGCAGAGCAGGGAGATCTACTGCTGTTGATTCTTAGTTTAATCTCCAATGTGGTCACATTTCTAAGCCTTTTACCTTTACCACCACTTTGTACATTCTTAGGAGGAACCATTTTCACTTAATTTTACTAAAGTGAATTAAAAAAGCAAATATTTTAAAGTAAATTGCGTACTAAAACTGCGCGACGTTTGACTCCACTGAGCCCTCACCGAAGACTGATACCCCGCGGGCAGACGATGATTAATAGAGGGAGGACGATTAACGAAATAATGGTGTTAAATAGGGAACGACGATAGATCGAAACGATGATAGTCGATGCCGACGATTATAGAGGGACTACTGTGTATATATATATATATTAGTAATAATATAGTGTGCCAAGTGTGATGCCAATTTGCATTTCATCATACAGATCGTGATATGGATTCATTAAAGAAATTTTACCAATTATAAACTATTCGTTGTTGAAATAAGATTTATGAGACCCAAAAAATGAAACACAGAAATGCATTTCGACAAATAGAATGTAATTGTGCTTTCACATACTGTATTTCTTCAGTCAAGTTTTACGAATTTGTATGCTTCAACTTTGTACCAGGGTATATGTTGTTGTTGTTCACAATCAAGCATGAACATATTTTCCATAAAATCATTACTATTCTTTAGAAAAAATATGGAAACCAACATTTAAATGTTGGTAAAAGTCGATACTTTAACAGCTGTAATTAATATGCGATCCTAAATAATAATAATGATAATAATAAAAATAATAATAATAATAATAATAATAATAATAATAATAATAATAATAATAATGTTATTATGGAAAATCAGCGAAATGCATTTCTGTATTTCATTTGGGTCTTAAAATTGTATTTCAACAACGAATAGTTATATATATATATATATATATATATATATATATATATCAACGTAAAGAACGACGCTTGTATAGGAGAACATTCCGCGCAAGATGAGGAGGGAGAACGAACAAATGAAAAAATGAGGTAACCACCCGGGAATCGAACCCGGGATCTTCCGATTGCCGGTCAGATATGATAACCACTACACCATGGTCCTCACTCGATCAGAGGTCGTAATTCTCCTACATACGCGCAAACCATTGCCCCGAGGGGGCACCTCCCGCATGCTGCACCTATATATACATTTCAACTGCAAAGAACACGCAGTATAATTAATGTTCTCCTATACAAGCGTCGTTCTTTACGTTAATTATACTGCGTGTTCTTTGCAGTTGAAATGTATATATAGGTGCGGCATGCGGGAGGTGCCCCCCTCGGGGCATTGGTTTCTGCGCGTATGTAGGAGAATTACGACTTCTGATCGAGTGAGGACCATGGTGTAGTGGTTATCATATCTGACCGGCAATCGGAAGAACCCGGGTTCGATTCCCGGGTGGTTACCTCATTTTTTTCATTTGTTCGTTCTCCCTCCTCATCTTGCGCGGAATGTTCTCCTATACAAGCGTCGTTCTTTACGTTAATTATACTGCGTGTTCTTTGCAGTTGAAATGTATATATATATATATATATATATATATATATATGGTGTTTCAGGTCAACCCTAGAAATATGGAAATTGGCGGAATTTGTAGTTTGTATTTGGTAGAACCTATCTTGTATAGTATTTATTATACGTAAACAATAATAACAATTAAACAACACATTATACTTCGTCGCTTCTTATAGGGTCGACCTGAAACATTAAATTTCTACCTACTTGCTACAAATTCCGCCAATTTCCATATTTCTAGGGTCGACCTGAAACACCCTGCATATGGAAAAGTAATCCGTGTATATATATATATATATATATATATATATATATAATTATGTTTGTATCTATGCGCAAAAAAGCCAATTTTAAACTTTAATTGACTTTATTTCACCACAATTAAATGTAAAAGGCGAAATTATCCTTTTAGAATTGATTTAAAATAATGATGGGAACCAGTCAATTTGGATCCCTTTTTGCGCACTAACGAGTTATGTTTATGATATAATTTTCAATATATTCTTCATAGACACATTTCCTCATACTCAATGGACAGTAATTATTAGCGTGTGAGTGACTTCTTTCCTGCTTCGTTTTTTTTTTAGAAATTATATTTGATATAAAAATTATACCCTCATTTTGACATCGCCTTACATTACAATTATAATTATTAAATACTAAACCCACATTTGTTCATCATTTCTACTCAGTTCTTTACAGGTTGATATATATATATATATATTATATATAATATATATATATATATATATACAGGGTGTCCCATAAGTCCGGCATCATAGGAAAAATAATAAAAAAGGCAAAACAAAAGCTTTTATTTACAGAACGTGCTCAATATGTCCACCATTGTTTTCAATACACAAATTCAGACGTGATACCCAGTTAGCAAGCACACGGTGAATGATGTCAGGAGTAATGGTGTTACATGCCCCAATAATGCGCTGCCGCAAATGTTCAACACTACTAATTTTCTCTGCGTATACCAGCGCTTTCAAGTGGCCCCAGAGATAAAAATCTAATGGCGTGAGATCCGGGCTTCTAGCTGGCCATTCCACAGGCCCTCGACGTCCTATCCAATGACCAGGGAATTGTTGGTACGGGTATTCCCTTACTTGGGTGCTGTAATGTGCGAGGGCGCCGTCTTGCTGGAACCATGTTGGGAAATTTCCTTCTTCGTTCAAGACACTGGGAAATGCTTCTTCCTTGAACATACGTAGGTAGGTGCCTCCAGTGACATGTTCATCGAAAAAGAGGGGGGGGCCTATGATGCGATCCTTCCAAATGCCACACCATACCATCACCCGAGATACACCTTGTTCCTTTGAAGAGGTATACCAGTGAGGGTTGTTTTGAGACCAGTAGCGGGAGTTCTGTCGATTTACCTCACCATTTCCATAAAAAACAGCCTCGTCACTGAACAGAATGGTGGATGAGAAATTGGCATCCCGAGCATATTGTTCCGTAGCCCATTCACAAAATTCCATCCGCCGGTCGGGATCATCGCTTAATTTCTGTAGGATCTGAAGTTTATATGGATGCCATTTGTGAGCCTGAAGAATGCGATGGATGCTACTTTTCGATACTCCTGTCTCGGCGGACAATCGCCGAAGAGACTTACTGGGACTTCTGTTAAAATGAGCCAGGATAGCAGTCGCTGTATCATCGTCAGTGGACTTCCTTGAAGGTCCACTGCGTGGTTTATCTTCTATGGATCCTGTTTCCTTAAACTTTGCAACAAGTCTGCTAACACAACTCTGTGTTATTGGCTCGCGGTCTGGATGCAGTCTGTTAAATTCTCTATGAGTAGAATTATCTGGATTCGTTCTTCCTTGCTCACAGACATTATGGCCTGTAAAAGAGAAAAATATGAATTATGGTTTGTAGAAATAGAAAAATATTAATTTCTCCTATGATGCCGGACTTGTTATATAATGTTATAATGTTTCAGACCAACAAAGACCCTAGGATCCACTCATGGCTGGTCTACCTAACTGTGTTCGTAATTATGTATGTCCTCCGTGGTGGCGGAGGGGACCTACAATTTTACGTGGGTTCCGAACCACAAGAACATAAGAAATTTATGCAAAAACTGCCTGTAATTGGCAACGACCAATTTTTACAAAACTAAATAATTATCAATTTAAAACTAATTAATTATCGATTTAAAACTAAAGATAGAATCTCTGGATCCAGAGGATCAAGTCATAATAGACTACTATCCACAAATATGTTACACTATCTATATATCTATTTATAACCGACATGCAAATATATCAGATCCAAAGAATCCAGTCAATTTCATTACGGTATCCGACACTACTAGTACCTTGCCAACGAAAAATAAGTCACGGTCCATATCGATTGCGGACTTATGGGAACCCTGTATATTAGGGTGGTTCAAAAAAAATTAAAATAAAAATATATTTTCTCATGACATTTGCCCATATTCCACAACCACTAACGATGTTGGAAATAAAAACTGGATCGATTCGTGCATATTTAGAGGTGGCGCAACTCGAAGCCTTAATATCATTATACAGTTTGGGGGTGGCATATTTCTTCAAACTTGCGCCACCCTTAAATATTAATGGGTTTAGCTCAAATTCCGAACTAAGGTCTTTTTCTATATAAATAATTAGAAAATGTATCAGGAGCTCTTATTTGGGGGTAAAACATTTTTTATATATTTTAATGTGTTCAACCCTTTAAATGGTTCATTTCAGCATAAAAATAACTATCCTACAATATTTTAGCAAATTTTTAATTTTTAAGGGTTGCTACCAGCAATTAAAAATTGACAGAACGACTCATATTGTCAAATTTTTCCACACCACCCAGGAGGTACAGTACAAGGCGCATTGCTTTTTTTTAATGTGGAAAGCTCCCCCGTAGGTCCTACCATAACCACAAGCATGCATAATTAAACTAGCATGATATTTGAGACATTAGCTGTCCTTATTTCATCAGTTTCTTTTTTTCTATCAGGGTAAACAGCCCTGTAGTTTTTCACTACTTGTAACCATGGCCGTAACTACCTATGAGGCACCGAGGTCCGGACCTCGGTAATTATTTCCTAAAAAAAAAAAAAGAGACTGAACCGTGAAATATTGCTGCAGCTTTAATAAAAGTATTTTTGCTAACAGGTCCCTTTGTACAGTATTTAATTATAGACAAGGGTTTTGTGTTTAGTGTATAGCTTGGGTTGTGTTTGTAGATGTCATTTTGGTCTGAATTTTGCTCGCCCGCTGCGCTCGAAAAAAATCTGGACCTCACTAATTTCTAAACCCTAGTTACGGCCCTGCTTGTAGCAAGAATTGTTTTTGATCTTCGTCATGTGTTAGTATTTTATTATATTCATCCATTAATTTTACTCCTCTTTCCGCTATATCATTCACGACTTTCCACTGTTTGATAGATTTCTTAGCGGAGTTAAACTCTTCATCATTATGCCATTCTTTAGCATCTTTGAGTAAAAATTTTGAGCTAAATTCTGTTATTGTAAAGAATCTTTGAGTATTTGATGTGATAAAATCTTCTAATTTCTTCGTTAGAATAAGTGCAGGATCTAGAAAAGCCCGTTTTGCAGGAAGAGTTTCTTTTGTATTTTGCAAGGCCTTTACCATTTTGTTTTTTGTTTCAGTAGGCACTTCATCATCATAAAAGGCCAACGCTACCAGTTCTTCTGATAGGTACCAGAGGTAACCTAACAGTTTTTTAATAGCAACAAATGCAATTGTCATTTATTTGTTTGTAGACTACAGATTCTGTAATAATTCCAGATTAAGACGAGGAGCGCAAGATGGCACAGGAGCTGTAAACCATGCCTTTACATATAACCGAGTAGCAAATAGACAGATGTCTTTTAGTCCTTTTTTGTCTTTTACTGAAATTTTGAACCAAAAATTTTAATGAATATGTAATTTTGGCCATCCACCTAGCCCGATGAAGTCCCGCTGGATGTTTAAATTTGATTCCACCTTTTGGTTCACCTCCAAAAAAAATAATTGTTAACTGCAATAGTTCTAGGTAATCGTCTCTTGGTTGGAATGTGTCTAGTTGATTTGCTGCAAATATAATTATGTCATCTTTGACGTCATGAATATTTTCATAGCTATCTGGATCTGATAATACTGTTTCGTAGTCCTCTTTATTAATGCTTGACCATTTTTCTCTGAACTTCTTAAAAAGGACTATATCTGGGCCAGAAGATGGCGATAAAGACTTTGAAACAACAGCTTCCAGCATAATTTCAAATATGTGGTGTCGACATACCAGCCACAATAAATCGCTGTCGAATTTTTGTTCTACAGTAGAAGAATAGCTGCACCATTTCTAGGACCAGTATTGGCTGCCGTTGCATCGAAACACACGCATTTTATTTGTTCGCAGATGCCCCATTCAAGCGATGTCTGATTGTTGGCATTAAAACTAGAGACGCATTTCTGTCACTCAATTTTGCAACATCAAGACTTCCTAATAATTTATCATCAAACAATTTTCTACGTTTGCCTACCTTACTTTTCCATGTTGAAGGTTGTGCAGCACAGAAACCAGAGTCATCACTTTTACTCTCCTCTGATTCTGATGATGTACTGGTGAGTATGACAGCCTCTTCATTCTTCTTTCTTTTGAGCTCTTCTTCTGCTTTCCTCTTTTCATAATGTTGCTTTTCTGCTGCTCTTTGCTCTTTTTTAGCAACAGCCTTATCAATGGTACCCATTTTTCCATCCATGACGTCCTTTCTCACGTTGCATTTTCACGAATTTCTTATCATCTTCTATTTTTATAAGCTGCATAGCATTCTCATGAGCAATGTCAAATAAGTTTTCCAGTTTATCTTTCCATTTTTCTTCTTTATTATTTAAATTTTGTGATCTTTTCAATTTGTTTGCTTTGTTTTTCTTAAGCAGCTGCCATTCCTTCAGTATTCCTTGAATTTTATCTACTACATGTACTCTGTTTTGCTGGTATTCCTGTTTTTTCCAAACTGCTAGCACATCATCCGCAGTAGAGTTGCATGATTCTCTAATGCCTCGCTTTTTATTATTTCTGTAGTGCATGAAGAGGGCCATCATTTCCTTCTCTGATGGTAATACGGATGTTTTAGTACTGCACAGGGCTGCCCAATTAGCCATATTTCAGTTTCTTTTCTTGTAGAACTTCTCCCAAGAGCAACTAGGTGATGGTGAGTTAGGCCTAGCTTCCATAATCGATTAATTGGTATCAAAATCACGAGTTCCAAACAACAATTAAAAGCAAGCTAGTGTATATAAACCATTAATTAAAAATTCTGAAATATAAACAATTAACATAAAATCATAAGTTTGTAAAAAAAAAAAAAAATTGAAAAAAAGTGAAACTTTGACGCTGGTAGCACATAGTAAATTTTTATTTAAAATTCACCAAATTTGGCATACACTACTTTTTTGTCATAGGAACAAAAATACAGGTTGAACAATTGAAAAAAAAAATTTGATTTTTTGAATTACCCTAAATTATATATATATATATATATATATATATATATATATATATATATATATATATATATATATATATATATATATATATATATATATATAATTTTATATATATAGACTCTACATATATATATATATATATATGCGCCTCGGTGGGGGTAGTGGTTAGCATCGCTGACTACGAATCCATCGGTCCCGGGATCGAGACCCGGTGACTTCAGGAGGCGCGCAGCAAAAACCAGCTGTTCAGTATTTTCGGGAATCTTTCACCATTATGGCGACCCTAATCAAGAGGGTTCGTGTCGCGACTGATTCATGGCTCTTTTGAATAGATGTCTAATTCTTTTTGATAACTTTTCTGACTAATTTTGATAGGTGGAGGCACACCCTCATCGAAATAACTCCATAAATTAACCTTCGGCTTCTTTTTTCAAAGGTTCTTGTTCTTCTCGTGAAACCAAATCAGTTGCTTCATCGCCATAGGTTTATATTACGTGCAGGACTAGCGTTAGGTGATGCAGACATAATGATTATCTCATTTTTTACAAACTCAGACACTGTTATGCATGCAAATTTGAAACGAAACTCTAAAACGTGAGAAATCATGCGAGTAATGTCTGCCTTCCACTGCCTGAACGATTCTGTAACTTTTCTATTAAGTCGTTTTTCATAGTATGACACGTGCATCATCAGTTATGTTAGGCGAAAATACCACGAGACCCGTTACATCGGGAGACACCATGTGACGACAAGAAGAATCAGAGGAAAAGTCATTCGTTAATTTTTTAGATCGACTAAGAAGCTTTACAACACACTGAATTAGAGTCCACTGATGATTACTGAAGGTTGCTACAGTATGTCATAGTCTGAGGCGTATGCAACAACAGCAGTTTTTCGTTGAAGAAGTCGTTGTAGCATATTGAATGTAGAGTTCCAGTGGGTGATAACGTCTCTTATAAGTTTGTTTTAGGGTAAATTATGTTGCTTCTGGAATTCCTTAAGTCTGTCAAAGGCTGGAGATGAATAATTAAAATGCAACAGATTGGGCGCGCAATTGCACATATCTCTGAAACAGACTTCTGGTTAAGAAGGGCTTCATCAACTGCGAGTGCTAAAGTATGATTCGCACAAGCAACAAGAGTAATTTTTGAGAACGCTAACAGCTCTAGTAATAGTAGCCATCGTCGTGCACAACTGCATGCACACGATCGCTCTTTATGACCATTCTTGCAATATAAAAGTTTGCAGTTGCAAATTTTTCATGAGTATGGGAATCTGGCAGATTTTTGGTGGCTAAAACATGCTGCTTTTGCTCACATTTACTATTAATTCTATGTGCTATCAAACTGATAAAGGCTTCAGTTTTTTATAGTGACGCCTAATAACCCAAATAAAACTAATATTCGGAATTCGGCATTCAGCCGAATAGTTTTGCACCAAATATTCGGTATTCGGTGAATTTTAGTATTCGGTACATCCCTAATACTCGTATATATAATGTTACACACAGACCATACATGGAACAAGGAACTCTTCTTGGAAAATTAAATCCAATATAATCTGAATAAATAACAGTCAATGACAAATACTAAAGTTTTTCTTTTTCGTGATGGAAGCCCAACGTGAGCAACGGGTCATGACCGGGTCATGATTTAATTTTCCCAGAAGAGTTCCTTTTTCCATGCGCAGCCTGTGCAACACAAAATTTTCTCAGGTGACCATTCTGAGTTGTATCGTGTATATATATATATATATTAGAGTGAGCCATACATACAGTATATGGTAAAAA
This sequence comes from Bathynomus jamesi, assembly GCA_023014485.1. NCBI lineage: Eukaryota > Metazoa > Arthropoda > Malacostraca > Isopoda > Cirolanidae > Bathynomus > Bathynomus jamesi. The sequence goes on along the minus strand of JAJOZX010002269.1, from coordinate 663,475 downwards.
ATTAAAATACACAAATAAAACCTCCTGATGCATTTTCTCATTCCTTATATAGAAAAGACCTCGACCGGATATTGAGCTAATCCATTAATATTAAGAGTGGCGCAAGTTTGAAGAAATTTGCCACCTGAAACTGTATGAGATACTAAGGCTTCGAGTTGCGCCACCTCTAAATATGCACGAATCGATCCAGTTTTTATTCCAACATCATTGTGTTGTGGGATATGGGCAAATGTCATGAAAAACCTATTTTTCATTATATTATTTTGGACCACCTTTATATATATAGGTCGGGTGGCCACAAAAAAACTTTACTTAATTGAAAGTTTAATAACTGCAACAATTCAAATCTTATGCGATTGAGATTTTGCACACATTAACAGATGCATATAATCTATAATTGCTGGAATTTTCAAATATGTAGGTTCTATAGTTTTGTTACAGTGAACAATTTAAAAGCATATGTCTAAAAATAGCATGCCTGGTGTGCATCTGACACGTACGTGCGCTAGCGTAGGCTAAACCTAATGTAGCGTAGTATGACACGCACGCTGGCGTAGGCTAAACCTAATGTGAATTTGCTTTCTTTTATTTTTCCGCTAAAACCCCGCCAGCATGACGTTAAGTAAAAGTGATAAAGCCATCATAGAAGCATGTGTCAAGGAAAAAGGTTGGAATGGAAATAGGATTGTCCGAGAATTCCCCGCAAAGAACTGGACTCGTCAAAGTGTTTATAACTTAATAAGAAAGATAAAGGATACTGGATCAACAGCTAGAAAACCCGGCAGCGGCAGGCCCAAAAGTGTTTCAACAGAAGAAAATAAGGCTGCCGTGGAGAACTGATTCAATCCCAGGAGAATACACCAGGAACTCATCGCTCCCAGAGACAGATTGCGTACGACCTTGGATTTCTCGCTCCTCTGTACAAGGGATTGTAAAACGTTTGAAATTGAAGGCCTACAAAAGAATTCGAGTTTCTCGGCGTGATCAGAATGTAAGACAGCGTAGAAAGACCCGCTGTAAATTCCTATATGAACGCTACTCAGCTGAAGACGTGCAAAAAGTTGTGTTTACAGACGAAAAGGATTTCACGTTGGAGGTGGCCAAAAACAGGCAAAATGACAGGGTTATGGTTCAAGGAAAAAGGACATTCCTCCCTCCAGGCTTTATCATGAAACCTCACGATTCAGCAGAAAAGTAATGGTATCGGCGGGAATTTCATGGAAGGGGAAAACACGAATTCATTTTATTGCCACAAACGAAACTAAAGTTAACTCTGAGCGCTACATCAACCTGTTAGATAATGGTTACTTCCTGATTGTCGTCAGCTGTATCCTGATGAGGCCTACATTTTCCAGCAAGATGGGGCACCCGCCCATACAAGCCGAGCGACCCAAAATCATCTAGAGCAAGAGACCCCTAATTTCATCAAAAAGGATGAATGGCAGCCTCAGTCTCCCGACTGTAATCCGATGGACTATTCAGTATGGGATTCCCTCATGGTGAAGGTTTACGGCAGCCAGAAAGACAAATTCACCGAAGATGAACTTAAGGAGAAAATCAGTAGAGCATGGGAGGATATCCACTTAGATGAGGTTCGAAAGTGCATCTCCTCGTGGAAGAAGCGATTGAGGGCAGTTTACCAACAGGGAGGTGGTCACATTGACCATTTGTTTAAGTAAATTTTGTTAAGTTCAAATTTTTTCTTCGGCATGCTATTTTTAGACATATGCTTTTAAATTGTTCACTGTAACAAAACTATAGAACTTACATATTTGAAAATTCCACCAATTATAGATTATAACCATCTGTTAATGTGTGCCAAAGCTCAATCGCATACGTTTTGAATTGTTGCAGTTATTAAACTTTGAATTAAGTAAAGTTTTTTTGTGGCCACCCGATATATATATATATATATATATATATAGAGAGAGAGAGAGAGAGAGAGAGAGACCTTGTGAACAGAAACTTTAAAAAAATTTAATTATAAATTTGTAAATTTGAAGATTTAATTTCAATTCACTAAAACCTTCTACAAGAGTATATTTGGCTTAAGTTAGTCTATATTTGGTCTGCTTCCTTTTTGGTATTATTAATTAACTATTCAATTTACATATCACGTATTTTTTATGTAATAACACGCTTCTCTTACGTTGCAAATGATTTACACAATTTACTTAAGTTTACATTCGTTTAGAACACAATTAAAAATAGAGTCATTCAAGGTAGAGTTGAGAACTGCAGTAAAATTTCAAGCGCTTCTCTTGTATTTAGTTTCTCCTTCGAAAAGGACGAACAGTCAGTTGTCTTTCCGCGCCAGAACGATCAGCTAGTCAGTTATCTTTCTGTGCCTGACATCGTACCGAATGACACTATGAGCAACTCTGAACTCAAAACAATATTGAATGAAAACCACGCGAGATTCAAAATCTAAATGTAACAATTCATTTATAGCGATGCATAAAACATACGGCAATTCACCCAATAACCTATAAGATAGGTTTAAAAAATTAAAATTCTCAACACGCAAAGATTTTACAAAGATTTTTTAAAATTGGTTTTATGTCATCTACGGGATTAACTCTAGCATTTAGAAAGATCTTTCACCTTAATCCTTTTAATCCAGGAACAAATGTTACAAGTCGAGCTGCTCTTAAATCAAAATACATTTCATTCTACGCTTTCAGTGACATTTCAAAAATTAACATATCACATGTCACATATATATATATATATATATATATATATATTATATATATATATAAAATTTTATATATATAATATATATATGGTGATGCATAAATGTGTTTCATAAATAGCAGGGTGTATTCTTGAGAAAAAGTAAAGGAAAAAAACATAACCATAGGTCGAGAAACCCGTAGGTTTCGACAGAAAAATGAAACGCCTAAAGATTTTTGTGTATCCTGACAGGTGGATAGGGCGCAGTGGTCCTATTCCGTGGCCACCTCGGTCACCAGAGCTAAATCCTTTTGATTATTACTTGTGGGATCATTTAAAAAGCCTAGTTTATGTTACAGAAGTCCGAGCACGTGATGAATTGTGGCAACGAGTTCGAGACAATTGCGAAACGATCCGCAATACTCCAGGAATTTTTTAGTGTATCAGACAATCACTAGTGCGACGTGCTGAGGCATGCATTCAAGAAGAAGGAAAGAATTTCGAACATTTATGTTAATAAAGCCAATGTATCACACTGCGTAATAAAATGTAAAAAATCTTTAGGAGTTTCATTTTTCTGTCGCGTTTTCTGACAGGTTTTCTCGACTATGTTTATATGGTTACTTTTCTTTACTTTTGTCTCAAGAATAGGCTACACCCTGCGATTTATGAAACACATCTATGCATCACCCTATATATATATTATGTATATGTGTACATTTCAAAATTTCAAAATAAATTGAAATATCTCTAAATAATTAAGGGCAATTTTGTATTCAGCATACAATTACAACATGGTGTGTGTGTGTGTGTATATATATATATATATATATATATGCGGTAATTAACATAAAACAGTAAATAACATGAGACGGCAATTAGCTACTTAGCATTCAGGTAGAAGGCATTCATTTAGAATTACAGAAGTCGTTGTTGGCTGTTAGACAAATAGTGGCAAAGAACGAGATTAAATAAAGCGAGAGGCAGGTAACAAAGCTGACCGACAGAGGAAACGCTTAATGGGACTCCAAGAGAGAAGAATCGTTTCTTTTCTTTCATTTGCGAACCAACTGTTTGACGTGTCAAAATTACATTTGAAATAAAAGGAAATTCAGCCAAATTTAGCGAGTAAATTCATCCTAATTTCTATGCTTATGAGTTAAGGGAGGTTGTCAAGCGTTACTTTTTGCTACACGTTTGGTGTAAATTTTAAATATTTTGCTATTATGGTTTGCTTTTCGCAAACAAAATACATAAATTAGTTCTACCTTATTATTTACATGATTTACGTGACATTTCTGGAACAATTTTTGTTCACTGTTCTTTCATATTTTAAAATTTACGTAGGAAGCATTTGAAAAACTTTAAGCTCGTGTTTATTTCCAAACGCCATAAAAGAGTTAAGACTCGTTACCTTAGAATGAAATATGACTAATTAAGATCAAGATTTTAAATTATTACCTGATACGCGTTAAATCCGCTTTAGTGGTACTCCGAATAAACGAGACACTCCGTTAATGGGGACAATGGTGATAAAAACAAAACAAAAACTTGGGTTAACATCACTTTTTAAATATACCTTAACGAGGAGTACAACGAGATTCAATGGGAGAGATCGAGCGAGAGTCGGCACTCGGAACCTCACGAGAAAGAGTTACGACACGTATCAAAAGCAGTTTATGAGCCTCGAAAACGTTCACATCGAAATCGAAAGTACGACGTTTTCACTTTAGCTCATTTTAAAGTATGACTGTAAAAATACGTTAATTTTTAACGTCAAAGACGCAGCAACAACTTTTTGACATAAAAAAGCCGAATCGACTTCCATCCGGATAATTATTTAAATCTTTCAAATTTATAATAATTATCATAATAAAAACAAAGCTTTACTTTTTACGGGTGAATTAATTTTACTTTATTTATCTTTATAAAACTAACACTAAAACGCTTCATATTTGCTGTTTTTAATATACACCACGGTCGGTCAAATGAACAAAATTATACTCGCCAAGAGGATTCTATTTTATATATATATATTATATATATATAATATATATATTACTTACTTACTTTTGGTTACTTTTGGCGAGTTTGAACGACGGTCAGGATGACCTGCACAGTTGACCCCTCTGCAGCATCCACCTCATTTGCGGTATATATATATATAATATATATATATATATATATATATATATATATATATATATATATATATATATATATATATATAATGAGGTCGATCCTGAACTGTCGTTCGAACTCGCACAAAGTATATATATATATACAGTATATATATTATATATATATATATATATATATTATATATATATATTTGTGTGTGTGTATCAACGTTTGTCATGGAATGTGGTACATTAATTCAGGAAGAAAACAACTTTTTCTAAAAAAATATCACTCTGCCCACTTTTTCAGGGTACGAACGGCTCGCAGCATCACTGCCAAGTATGTGAAGGTCAATATACTAGTGAGACTTCCTTACGGGGCTTATTACCAGTAGTAGCAACGATGCTCTGAGTTATGATAATGCAGTGAAGACGCGAATCCATAACCATTTCCTCGCTCGTATCGTTTGTTTACGCTGCGGACACTCCTAGGCATATAAACCCGGGTGCATGATTCATCAGGAGCAATTTGGGATTCATCTCGACGACGAAGCGGATGCATCCTTTCTAATCACGAGTGTGTATATATCGTATCACCCGAGGCTCGCTCTACACAAACTGAACCAAGAACTCGGAATCTCTCGAATTTCGAGCCTTCCTTTTTTATTCGTACCTTTTAGTTGACTTCTGTATAATACTAAATAAATTTACGGGTAACTATTACACGTTTTTATACAAACACTTCTTTCAACCTAATTAGAAACAAAATTATAATTTAATCAACTTAACCAAGTTCAACCCCACCGCATTGCAACCAAACTCGACACTATTTTTGCCTAATACATTTAATCGAACTGAACATGCATAACTCCATTAATCATAGCCGTATCTCATAACCTAATATTATCATGCATGCACAATACTATTCCTTTATAAAGCAAAGCTAAATGTAACAACATCTACAATATATATATATATATATATGAAAATGAAAATGAAAAGGGTTATTGGCAGACTATAGTCTGTAATGTCTATAGACTGTAATGTCGAAGTTAAGTGGAGCTACAGACAGACGTTTTCGTACCAAGAAGTCCATAGCTTAGAGGATAAATGGCAGGACTCATGGATAGCTTGGACGATCGGGTTGGTTGATTTTTTAATTCTTTGCATTAGACTGTATTGAGCACGTCTTGTTACCTCCGGGAAGCTCGGGACATTGCGGGTAGCAAACATTTGCGAAGCTGAGCATCTCGGGGGTAATTTATGTAAGAGTCTAAAAGACTTGTTGTACAGCAAATTTAGGGTTCTGCCAGAACCTTTTTCATAATTCACTGCAGAAAGTACGAAAGAGTGTGTCTTTAGCTTCACTTGTACAGAATCGAAAGTTCCTTATGGTCATATATATATATATATATATATATATATAGTACCAAGGAGACACCTTGGGCAAGTAAATAAATATACAACACCGCTACGCAACGAATCAGGAGTTCGATCCTTCGCTGAGAAAAAGCTACCTAAAGACGTTTTATTAATAAATATAATGTGAAAATCAGTATGATAAAAATTTTTTTTTAACAACTTCGTAAATTTAAGTTTTCCTGTTCAATATGTAGATAAACTAATAAGATCTTTCTTAAATAATGTTTATAGCCCTCAACTTCCCTGTATTTCAGTGCCTAAAGATGTAAAATATTTCTTGGTACCTGAAATGGGTCCCATGAATAAAGAATTTAAACTTAAATTTACGAAGTTGTTAAAAAAAATTTTTATCATACTGATTTTCACATTATATTTATTAATAAAACGTCTTTAGGTAGCTTTTTCTCAGCGAAGGATCGAACTCCTGATTCGTTGCGTAGCGGTGTTGTATATTTATTTACTTGCCCAAGGTGTCTCCTTGGTACTTATATTGGCAGCACCGTGCGCTCTCTCAGGGCTAGATTTTATTCGCATATATATATATATATATATATATATATATATATATGAAAGGAAAGCATAGACGAAGCGAGGGTGTTTTCTACCTGTCTGGTTGAGCTACCACCATTTATTCAAATTTATGGTCCCTGTGATGTTGGTCAGTTTTTCCATAAAAGGATCTGGAAGCGACCGTCCAGCCAGCTGGAAAGCATTGGCAAAAGGAATGGCCATCTGGATTAAGATTACGAACTATATCTTTGATTCGCACAAAAAGAGATCTCATTTAAGAACATGGTACAAATAGTGGAGGCTTTCTTTATTTATAAGTTAGTGCTTCTTTTTCACATGCCAAACTCTCTTCTTCGGTTCATTAATGTTTCTTACGAGTTTAATGTTGTAGCTAATTTTTGCCTTCCGAAATAATGATTGTAAAGCCCCCCGCGTTCCTTATAAGTATTCTTGTACACAATATAAATAAACGAATGTCTTTTTTTTTTTTAATATCGAATTTACCTCAAATATAGCAAAGATAGGAAGTATGTGTGACGAGTTAAAATTTGCCTTTTAATTCGTTTCATGCTTCAATTGCCATTAAATACCTTCCCGCGACACCGACAATTTTATCCAAATCGCTTCAATAATCCTTGAAACATCATCCCACACTGGACAACACCATTCCTAATATATATATATAAATATGAACATTATCTCCCTCTTACAAATACACCCACTTCAAATGAATCAAGTCTGGTTTTTTTTAATCTTGAGCGTCGCAAGAGGAAACTAAATTAAAAAAAAAAAAAGCAAAAATAAACTCTGAAAAAGATATTTTTCATTATATATATATATATATATATTTTAAAGATAGACTCTTTGGGTGTGGTCAGAACTTGACCGTTATTATCAGTTTTTTTTATTTTATCTTTTTTTTTTTTTTGTTAAATACATCTTTAGGTGATAGGTTGTCTTCAGTTCATTCAATTAACTATAAATTAAAAAGTTAATGATCATTATTCAATTTGTACAAATGCTACAATTTTCCAGGTCTTCTCTATATATTTAATATACTAATGCAGCAATATTGAGACCTTGTAATTTGGACCAAAGTATGACAATGTGTCCAACAAAATTTCATAAAATAAGTAAAGTTACTTATATTAAAAATATAAAAACTTTATCAAATAGGAAATAATAAAAATTAATATATATACAGGGTGTCCATAAATTATTCACCCCATTATAAGCCTTAATAAATTCGTTATTATAGGAGCTATCTTAAAACGGTTTGCGGCAATTAATAACACAACTCAAGAAATTTTTGTTTTAATTCAGTAAACCTCCACGTGAGCCCCATTGGTAGCACGCAGAACATCAAGGCAATAGATGATTTCATTCCAAACATTAAGAAGCATGTCTTGCGTGATGGAAGCTAATGTCTCTTCAATCCGGTGTCTTAATTCTGTGAAACCTTCTTTGCATACACTGTCCTTTGTGTAGCCCCATAAAAGAAAAAATCCAGAGGCGTGATATCCGGGAACGAGGAGGCCATGGAATAGGGCCATCTCGCCCGATCCAACGAGAAGGGAACTTTTCATTGAGGAACCTCCGCACTTCTAATCCCCAGTGTGGCGGTGCCCCATCTTGCTGAAAGAACACACGGGGCTGCATATCCTCAAGCTGAGGTGCAGCTGAGGAGTTTTCTGATATTCCTCCCGAAAACGTCTCTGTACAGTAATTGGAGATTTGGTTTCCCACATCCACAGCACACATTGCTTTCTCCTTCACTGTCGCCATTGTGCCCCTAGTGGATGTTCTGCGAAATAAAGAAAAAAAATTCTTGAGTTGTATTATTAATTGCCGCAAACCGTTTTAAGATAGCTCCTATAATAACGAATTTATTAAGGCTTATAATGGGGTGAATAATTTATGGACACCCTATATATATATAAGTGAAGTGCATTCAGGGTAAGCTAGGTAAGCGCCGCCTACCCTAATAAAAATCTTATTAAAGATATTAAAGACAGTACCGTATTTTTCAGAATAGTGTGCAGTACATACCCACTAGCTAGTTATGAAGTTTATCATTAGTTACTATAATTATATAATACATATGTACAATTTGTACATATAGTGCGTGTGATCGCACGCAGTACCGCTTCCCCTTTAGACGTAGCCACCGCACGCCACTGATATATATATATATATATATGATGAATAAAACCACGAAGGAAAGGAAACACAAAATGGTGCTCAAGCGCTTTCGTCTAATGACATCCTCAGGAACACTGAAGTACATAAAAAGGTTAAGCCTATATATAGGTTACAGAAAGAAAAAAGAAAAAATAAATAACATACATACACACACACACACATATATATATACATATATATACATACATATCTATATATACAAATACATACATACATACATACATATATATACAATAAACCGAGAAGTAAAAAAAAAAATTAAAAATTAAAACCTTAAAGGATTACCAGTGAGGCGTACAGATTTGTAAGGAAAAATATCGATTTTTAGCACAAGATCAAATGGATTATAAAAATACAAATTTATACTGGAACTCTGCCCGGGTTTTAACACACTGCTGCCTATGGTCAGGTTTCGATATATATAAAAAAATAAAATGCAAATTAAAAGTTAATCGATTTTTAGCACAAGATCAAATGGATTATAAAAATACAAATTTATACTGGAACTCTGCCCGGGTTTTAACACACTGCTGCCTATGGTCAGGTTTCGATATATATAAAAAAATAAAATGCAAATTAAAAGTTAATAAAGTAGAAGACAAGTTTACCAAAGATTTAATGTTTTACCCTTCTTATCTAAATCTGTTTTAAAGGAATTCAGAATAACAGGATCGAGTTGGAAAAGACCTTTGCTTATGTTGAAGTTATTTGAAAGTTGGATAATGGCAGACTCAAGAATATTTCTATTAACAATGTTGCTTGAATGGAATAAAACTGAAGCATTATTCCAATCAATACAGTGGGCTAACTCTGACAAATGGACAAAAAGGGCACTGGACAACTGTCCTGTTCTAACGGAATATTGATGCTGTTTTATACGTGTGTGCAAATCCTTTCCCGTCTGACCTATGTAAAAGGAATCACATTGTTTACAACCAATTTTATAGATAATGCCTGAATTATTGGTAGGGCTATTTTTTACTATGATATTTTTCACAATATTGTTATATGAAAATACTACATTAATATCCAAAAGTTTAAGTACATTAGCAATGCCTAAAAAGCCCGGGAAAAATGGAAGTACTAAAATATTTTTTGACAAAGTACGAGTGTTAATATTGACACGATAGAAAGTTCGTTTTGCCTTGTTGAGACAAGATTCCATAAACGCAGATGGATAACACAAATCACTTCCAATACCGTTGATTTTTTTCCAATTCGGCATCGATGTATTCCGGACTGGCGATCCTAAGGGCGCGGAGAAACATTGATGAAAATATGGCCTTCTTAGTGGGGGTATCATGTCCCGAGTAAAAGTGTACGTAGGACAAATTGTTTGTCGTTTTCCGATAGATACTAAACTTAAAACCTGGGCTTTCCCTATGTACACGCACATCCAAAAATGGGATTGAATTGTCTTGCTCAACTTCTAGAGTAAACTTAATGGAGGGGACTTGATCATTTAACTGAAGGAGGAAGCTATCCAGGTCACGATTCATGGCCAGATACACAAAATATCGTCGACGTACCGCAACCAAGGGATGCCAACCCCCAGGATTCTCGGAATATAGGTAATTTCGAAAAACTCCATATAAATATTGGAGAGGAGGGGCGATAAGGGGTTGCCCATAGCCATCCCAAAAACTTGTTGATAATACTCGTTATATTTTGTGTATCTGGCCCATGAATCGTGACCTGGATAGCTTCCTCCTTCAGTTAAATGATCAAGTCCCCTCCATTAAGTTTACTCTAGAAGTTGAGCAAGACAATTCAATCCCATTTTTGGATGTGCGTGTACATAGGGAAAGCCCAGGTTTTAAGTTTAGTATCTATCGGAAAACGACAAACAATTTGTCCTACGTACACTTTTACTCGGGACATGATACCCCCACTAAGAAGGCCATATTTTCATCAATGTTTCTCCGCGCCCTTAGGATCGCCAGTCCGGAATACATCGATGCCGAATTGGAAAAAATCAACGGTATTGGAAGTGATTTGTGTTATCCATCTGCGTTTATGGAATCTTGTCTCAACAAGGCAAAACGAACTTTCTATCGTGTCAATATTAACACTCGTACTTTGTCAAAAAATATTTTAGTACTTCCATTTTTCCCGGGCTTTTTAGGCATTGCTAATGTACTTAAACTTTTGGATATTAATGTAGTATTTTCATATAACAATATTGTGAAAAAATCATAGTAAAAAATAGCCCTACCAATAATTCAGGCATTATCTATAAAATTGGTTGTAAACAATGTGATTCCTTTTACATAGGTCAGACGGGAAAGGATTTGCACACACGTATAAAACAGCATCAATATTCCGTTAGAACAGGACAGTTGTCCAGTGCCCTTTTTGTCCATTTGTCAGAGTTAGCCCACTGTATTGATTGGAATAATGCTTCAGTTTTATTCCATTCAAGCAACATTGTTAATAGAAATATTCTTGAGTCTGCCATTATCCAACTTTCAAATAACTTCAACATAAGCAAAGGTCTTTTTCAACTCGATCCTGTTATTCTGAATTCCTTTAAAACAGATTTAGATAAGAAGGGTAAAACATTAAATCTTTGGTAAACTTGTCTTCTACTTTATTAACTTTTAATTTGCATTTTATTTTTTTATATATCGAAACCTGACCATAGGCAGCAGTGTGTTAAAACCCGGGCAGAGTTCCAGTATAAATTTGTATTTTTATAATCCATTTGATCTTGTGCTAAAAATCGATTAACTTTTAATTTGCATTTTATTTTTTTATATATATCGAAACCTGACCATAGGCAGCAGTGTGTTAAAACCCGGGCAGAGTTCCAGTATAAATTTGTATTTTTATAATCCATTTGATCTTGTGCTAAAAATCGATATTTTTCCTTACAAATCTGTACGCCTCACTGGTAATCCTTTAAGGTTTTAATTTTTAATTTTTTTATTTTTACTTCTCGGTTTATTGTATATATATGTATGTATGTATGTATGTATGTATGTATTTGTATATATAGATATGTATGTATATATATGTATATATATATGTGTGTGTGTATGTATGTTATTTATTTTTTCTTTTTTCTTTCTGTAACCTATATATAGGCTTAACCTTTTTATGTACTTCAGTGTTCCTGAGGATGTCATTAGACGAAAGCGCTTGAGCACCATTTTGTGTTTCCTTTCCTTCGTGGTTTTATTCATCATAAATATTTTTCACGTGTTACTTTCGTGAAATAATTTTCATATATATATATATATATATATATATATATATATATATATATATATATCTTCGTATGAAGAGAGACCAATGCACGGAACTGCTACGAGCTTACAAGTGTATATATATGTATACATTAAAAAAAAAAAATATATATATATATATATATATATATAATGCACATCCACAGGCAAAAATAAAAAGCGATTCCAAAGGCTTTCGTGTATTCAGCACCTCATCAGGGACTGAATGCACGAAAGGCCTTGGAATCGCTTTTTATTTTTCTCTATTAATGACTTAGGGTGGTCCACCAGGAGTAACCCAAATTTTTTTTTCTTTCTTTTTCCCTCTTCCCACCCTCCCATTATGTTCCAATGCCTAAAAGAATAATTCAGACCAAAATTGAAGAGGCTTATTATTTAGAGGTTGACAAATGAAACGGAAGATTTCAACATATGCAGGGTGTCATACACCCAGTACCTTTCAAAAAATAGGAAAACAGGATTTTTGCATCTGAAAAATTAGGAAAAATTGGAATAAAATTTTTAAAAAATAGAAGCAAAATAGGGCTATTATTATCAAAGATGGCTCCCAACTGATAGAATACCAAAAAATATATAACGTATTTGTATAATATATCAGTTTATTTCGGGACCAGTTATCACTTTTCAATTGAGATAAATTTTTGCATGGGATGATATCTACCACATAAGATCAGAATGAGAGGTTGGGAATAAAGAATTTGGACCACCCTAAATTAATTGAGTGTGTATCATTTCTTATTTTTAAGCGTTTATCGTGAAATTCATCCCTTCTATATATATACATACAGGGTGAATCAAAAGTCTTGAAACATAGGAACTGCGTTTTTCATTGCAAATATATATGTATATTTGCATTGAAAAGCATAGTTAGTATGTTTCCAGACTTTTGACTCACCCTATATATATATATATATGTATATATATATATATATACACATTTTAACTGCAAACAACACACAGTATAATTAATGTAAAGAACGACGCTTGTGTAGTAAATCGTTCCGCACAAGATGAGGAGGGAGAACGAACAAATGAAAAATGAAGTACCTCCCAGGAATCGAACCCGGGATCATCCAATTGCCGGTCGGATATGCTATCCACTGCACCAAGGTCCTCGATCAATCAGAAGTCGTAATTCTCGTACATAAGAGCGGAATCAAATGCCCTGAGGGGGCACCTTCGCATGCCGTACATATATATATTTCAACTGCAAGCAACTGTTGTAGTGGATAGCATATCCGACTGGCAATTGGATAATCCCGGGTTCGATTCCTGGGAGTCATTTTTCATTTGTTCGTTCTCCCTCCTCATCTTGTGTTGAACGCTCTTCTACACAAGCGTCGTTCTTTACATATATATATATATATATATATATATAATATATGACCCCGCAAGGGGGTTCTAAGCTCGTGCTCTTGAGTGCTCGTTTGTACATGCTTGTTCCTGGAGGTTTCACGTGCACCCTCCCGGCCCTAGCACCCAAGGATAATGGGGCTCGACCCTGCAGTCCTTGTCATCCTTGGTCTTTTTCCACTTCGACTGTCCCCTCCACCCTTTCTTTTTCCTCTGTCTTTCCTCTCACTTTTTCTTTGTTTTTCTGCCGAGATATGCCCTTTTAAATAGAGGCGAATCGGTTCTTCCCGAACTTAAAAAAAAAATATATATATATATGACGTAACGTAATATCGTGTCGTATGGTTATAAACCTATATTATTGTGAGCGCAAAAAACGTTGTGAAACAAGAAATCAGTCCCATTTTCTACAATTTTTATACTTATAAATCACCGCCTCACTAAAAACCTGAAAGGAACTGCTTCGAAGGGCGTAATGATACTGCAGTGAAACGCCGAATGCCAAAAATGTTGTCGTAAAGGGTGTAATTCGTGAAATCTTCTGACATGATGGGATGGATGACGGCCCGAGAAGTTACGCGTTATCTTTGAAAACGTAGCGAAATAGAAAGTACGGCTAAAACTTACTTGAAACGATATGCCATTATTATTGGGTTGGAAAAAAATCACACACACACACACACACACAACACACACACACACACACATAACACTGAAGCAAATACGAGTAAATTTTTTTTCTGTCTCACTTTGTCATATACAAATATTTAATAATAGCACCCCACTTTATTTTAAGTTTTAATTAACTGTTTGTGTTCAATTGATTTGGTTGTTTATATTCCATATGGATGTGGTTGTCTTTCTTGCCTTGAACGAGTTTAGTTTTTAAACACTTTTTCTGTTTCATCTGATTGATCAAAGACGTTCTGCATTCCTATATCCCACCACGGCATCAATGAAAGTAAAACAAAATTGTATTTTTGAGACTTTTCACCTGTCAATCTATCACCACTTTCATATACAATATATATATACACAGTATATATATATATATATATATATATATATATATAATATAACCTTACCTTACAACCTTACAAAGGTTCCGCGTGATGATTTCTCATTTCGCGAAGGTCAAGCTTGTCGCCCCTCCTCTCGAGTTGGCCTGGTGAAGTAGTGAGTTGGATTCTTGCGCTCTCCACCTCACATAGCGAGGTACGCCCGGCTCATCGGGGATTGTTCTGAGCCAGGCGTCTAGTCTTCTTTTGAAGATTTCCACTGCAACTCCCTTCGTGTTTCTTAGGTCTTTGGGCAACTGATTAAACAGTTTTGGTCCTCTCACTACAAAACTATTTTCTTTCAGGGTTAAGGATGTTCCCTGTCTCGCCTTCAATTTGGGAATACGACACAGTCTACCGCTTCTACTTTCCATCGTTGTTTGGGGAGTTATGGGATTCAGAGTAAGATTAGGGACTAGTTTCTCCATTATTTTCCAAGTGTAAATAATGGTGTATCTCTCTCTTCTCCTTTCCAGTGAATATAGGTCTAGTTCTCGTAACCTTTCCCAGTAATTTAGTTCTTTGCACCCATTGATCTTGGCTGTGAAGCTTCTTTGGATCCCCTCCAGCTGTCTAATGTCTTCTTTTTTATATGGGGAAGTTAGGACCGAGCAGTATTCTAATTTGGGTATTATCAGGGTTTTCAGTAGAGGAATCATTACATTCCTATCCCTTCGTTTAAAAGTTTCAATATCTGACCCGTTATTCTCTTTGCTCTGTTTACTGCTATCTTATTTTGTGTTTCAAATTTCGCATCATCTGTCATTACAATATATATATATATATACACACACATATATATATATATATATATGCTTGACAGTGGAAATAAATAAATAACAAACAATATATATATATATATATATATATATATATAATATATAATTATATATATAATTATATATCATTTCTGGCAATAACTGAGACCAATATATGGCATCATTCATATATATGTCGAGAAACTTGCTAA
This sequence comes from Bathynomus jamesi, assembly GCA_023014485.1. NCBI lineage: Eukaryota > Metazoa > Arthropoda > Malacostraca > Isopoda > Cirolanidae > Bathynomus > Bathynomus jamesi. The sequence continues at coordinate 647,916 of JAJOZX010002269.1, read as the reverse complement.
ATATAAGAATTAAACGAAATATATTTCATTGCTTGAAACTGCTTTTATAATTAACATTAAAAAGCCAATGAATCTTCCTTGAAATTTATTTATTACAAAATTGAGAAATTTAAAGAAAATTATATTTCTTGTTTTGAATTTCCATCATTAAATGAAGTAATTGTTTAATAAGATCACGGATATCTTTAATTACTTGAAAATGTATACTTTTTATATGGATTAACCATAATAGGAGGGAAACATTATAAGAAATTGGCTTTATAGTTTATATTAGGGTTAAATGTAAGTCTTATATATATATATATATATATATATATATATATATATAATTCTCCTATACAAAGCGTCGTTCTTTACGATATATATATATATATATATATATATATATATATATATATATATATATATATATGGGATGAATTTCACAATTAAACACGTGAAATGAATGAATGCTGCAAACCCACAAGGAAAAAGAAAAACGATTCCAAGGCAGCATATATATATATATATCTTAACGTAAAGAACGACGCTTTGTATAGGAGAATTATCCGCGCAAGATGAGAGCGAAAGAACGAAATAAATTAAAAAATGAGGTAACCACCCGGGAATCGAACCCGGGATCTTCCGATTGCCGGTCAGATATGATAACCATTACACCATGGGCCTCACTCAAACAAACGTCGTAATTCCTCTACATACGCGCAGAAACCAATGCCCAAAGGGGCACCTCCCGCATGCCGTAACATTATATACATTATAACTGCAAACACGCAGTATAATTAACGTAAGAACGACGCTTTGTATAGGAGAATTATCCGCGCAAGATGAGAGCGAAAGAACGAAACAAATGAAAAAATGTTATAATGTTACGGCATGCGGGAGGTGCCCCTTTGGGGCATTTGTTTCTGCGCGTATGTAGAGGAATTACGACGTTTGTTTGAGTGAGGCCCATGGTGTAATGGTTATCATATCTGACCGGCAATCGGAAGATCCCGGGTTCGATTCCCGGGTGGTTACCTCATTTTTTCATTTGTTTCGTTCTTTCGCTCTCATCTTGCGCGGATAATTCTCCTATACAAAGCGTCGTTCTTTACGTTAATTATACTGCGTGTTTGCAGTTATAATATATATATATATATATATATATATATATATATATATATATATATATATAGTGTGTGTATATATGCTAACAACCTTGGAAGAAAAAACGCTGAGAATTTTAGAAAAATATGCTCCGAAATCACAGCCAAAAGGAAAGAGGAGCTGGCTAGAGAGGCAAAAGAGAAGACTTTTCCGCAAAAGAAAGAGAGTGGAGGCGAAGTTAGGCAACTGCGGAGATAATGACAGGAAAGCAATAAAATAAAAACTGGAGGGTATCGATAGGGAAATACAAGCCCTGATTAAGGACCATACAGAGAAGGAAGAGGAAAAGGAGGTAGAAGCAATAAAGGAAAATCCAAAATACTTCTACAGCCATGCAAAAAGGAAAACAAAAACGCGCACCGCTATTGGGCCCTTAAGGACGAGAAATAATGAACTAACCGACGATCCAAAAGAAATATCTGATACATTGAGAGCTCAGTATGAATCAGTTTTCAGTACCCCAAAAAGTGACAAAGCGATACCTGACATAAATGCATTCTTTGAAGAGGAATTGCCAGGAGAGTATATAACAGACTTTGATTTTACACCAGAAGATGTAGCGAGGGCTATAGGACAAATGAAACCACATTCAGCTGCAGATCCGGACAACTGGAACGCATTATTGATTAAAAACTGTAAAAATGAAATAGCTACACCTTTATACTGGATACGGAGAAGATCCCAAGGCACTGGGGAAATACCGAGCATCTTGAAAAGAGCAAACATTGTCCCTATATATAAAGGTGGGGACAGATCTCAAGCAAAGAACTATAGACCAGTGTCAGTGACGTCCCACCTCACCAAAGTATTTGAAAGAATAGTTACAGAGAAAATTTATGACTTCCTGGAGACAAAGGAAAGATTCAACGAAAATCAGCATGGATTCCGATCAGGTAGATCATGCCTATCACAACTAATAGAACACTACAACAATATCCTAGATGCCTTGGAAGGCAATGACAACTACGATGTTATATACACAGATTTTGTTAAAGCTTTCGACAAATGTGACCATGGTATAATAGCATATAAAATTAAATATATGGGAATAACAGGCAAAGTGGGAAAATGGATCTACAACTTCCTCAGAGAACGTCTGCAGGTCGTCAAAATTCAAGGTATATCATCGTCAGAATCGGAAGTACGCAGCTCAGTACCACAAGGGAAAGTACTGACCCCACTCCTGTTCATTATCATGCTAACAGACATAGACAGCGGAGTAAACAGCAACAGTATAGTAACATCCTTTGCAGACGATACAAAGATCAGCAGAAAAATCAGCGATGCCCTGCTAAAAACACTGATTATACCAAAACTTGAATACTGCTCAGTTTTGACGTCCCCCATATAAAAAGGAAAAACTAATAAACTAGAAGAAACGCAAAGGCATTTCACAGCCAAGATTGATGGCTACAAAGAACTCAACTACTGGGAAAGACTACTTAACTAAATCTGTACTCCCGGAAAGAAGAAGAGAGAGGTACACCATAATCTACATATGGAAAACGATCGAAAAACTGGTACCAAACCTAAAACTAAACCCAATTACCATTCAAACAACACTGGAAAATAGGAAAGGCAGAATGTGTAGTGTTCCCAAATTAAAGGCCCGACAAGGGACCTCCTCAACTCTGAAGGAAAATAGCTTGGTTGTCAGGGGGCCAAGACTTTTCAACCAGCTTCCAAAGGACCTCAGAAACGTAATGGGGGTCAAAGTTGAAGTCTTCAAGAGAAGACTGGATGCCTGGCTCAGGACGGTACCAGATGAGCCGGGCGTGCCTGGCTATGTACGGTGGAGAGCGCAAGAAAGCAACTCGCTCCTCCACCAAGCCAGACCTACAGGCGGGGCCACCAGCTTGACCTCCGTGTGAAGAGAGACCAACGCACGAAACGACATAAGGTTCATAAGGTTATATATATATATATATACACACACATGCGGTTTGTTCAAAAAGTATCCGGACTGATGCGATTATAGTACTTACAGAGTTTGGGGTTTAATTTCCCTCAAAGTACGCTCTTTCTGAAGTCACACACTTTGCCCAACGATTCTGCCACTGTTGAAAACATTTTTCGAAAGCACTTTTCGGAATAGCCAAAAGCTGCACCGTCGAATTTCTTTTAATGGTCTCAACATCATCGAATCGGTGTCCTTTTACGGTTTGCTTGAGCTTTGGAAACAAAAAAAAGTTGCATGGAGCCAAATCTGGCAAATATGAAAGCTGCTGTACTTGGGAGGTAGCGTTTTTGGCCAAAAATTGCTGGACAAGTTGCGACGAGTGAGATGGCGCGTTATTGTGATGAAACATTCATTCTCCGAACTTCCACTTCTGCGGCCGTTTCCTTCGAACTGCTTCACGTAGACGTCTCAAAACTTCAATGTAAAATTCCTTGTTCATTGTTTGTGCCTGGGGAGCATATTCATGGTGCATAACGCTTCACTTTCAACACGTTGCCCGGTACTCCCCGACATTGTAAGAAATCGCCGTGAAACAAAGCGCGTTTACCTTTATCGGCTCATCACAGTGGACTGACGCTACACACTGAAATGCAACTCTATCAGTCAATTTGTCTCAACATGCAGAGACATGTTTAGCATAGTCACAACTCCAAGCGTGACCGTGTTCTAAAAATAAACACCCTGTCCGGATACTTTTTGAACAGACCATATATATATATATATATATATGTGTGTGTGTGTGTGTGTGTGTGTGTGTGTGTGTGTGTGTGTGTGATTGACTCAGAATGGTCCCCTGAGGTTTTTTCATGATACACACAGACCGTGCACGGAAGCAGGAACTCTTCTGGGGAAATTAAATCCACTTTAGTCCGAATAAGTAATGGTAAATGACAAACACTAGCTATAGTTTTTTTCTTTTTCATGATGTTAACGAGTGACCCGTTGCCCACGTCGGGCTAACATCATAAAAAAAAACTAGTGTGTTTGTCATTTACTATTACTTATTCGGACTATAATGGATTTAATTTTCCCAGAAAAGTTCCTTGTTCCATGGACGGTCTGTGTGTATCATATATATATATATATATATGACGGTCTGTGTATCATATATATATATATATATATGACGGTCTGTGTGTATCATATATATTATATATAAAGCCATTCTTTGTACAAATTAAGTATGTGAAAATATATATTTTTCATACATTCATTTGATATAATTTAAGTGTTTTTTAATCACTTATTTAATTTATTTAATTATCTTTATACCAATTAGAAAACGTAGATCACCCGGTTTTTGCCCCCCCAAGTCATCTTTTAAAGGAATAACTAATCTATATTAACTTTTAACGTTCTTTGAATAAAATATTGTAATAATTATCTTCTTCCTCTTTCGCAGAGTTAATATATATATATATTAAAATTATTGTTTATATTCGCTAAAAATTGTTTACAATTAACGTGTAATTTGTAACACTATTTGCGTTCACTCAACTACAAACACCATTTCAATATACTCGTAATTGTTTAAAAAAAAAAAAAAAAAAAAAAAACTTGGACAGATTCCCATTCAAATGTTTATTTAATCTCTTTTCGATCATTAAACTTTTATTATTTCTTCTTTCCTCGACTTCTATATTCACGTCTCGAAAGAAAGATAAAAAATAGGAGCGACATTCATTATTTCATTTCTAATTTTCGCGGTCTTTTTTCCCAAATTCTCTCTCGTTTGTAGTTTACGAAAGAACTAAAAATACAGATTTTGGTCCGAATTAAAATATATGTTGAAGGGAAAAAGTGAGTCGGATGCAGTGAAGATTATTATCGAGAAAAGATATTATCAACGAATCTCGCTAAAACTGGGGGAAAAAAAAAATCGTAATTAATTTTGTCGAAGGAAATGATTTAAAAAAAATAAAAATATTAGGAATATATTCACGTCATTCCACCCACGATTCGTTTGATATTCGAGGACATATTTTAGCTCTGTTTCAGTTTAAGAAATGTTGGAATTTCGAGTCTGCTACATGACTCTTTGTTGAACCGGTCGTGTGTATATATATATATATATGCAAACGTGGTAGGTGGCACAAATTTGGAATGCCACACATTTCGGAGACGACTTATATGCGACATTTTAAAGAATTTATGCTACGAGACCGATTCATACTTCTCCCGAGTTTTATAATTTATAATTAAGGTACACGTCCGTTGACAATATGGGTACTGTAACAGCATGCGAAAAATGCCTTTTACGGGATATCTTTAATATACGAGTATATAAATTGCAAATTTTTTTTAAAAATC
>JAJOZX010002269.1:600000-637500 GCA_023014485.1 Bathynomus jamesi | reverse complement strand
CCATATGTGCCTGTTACATTTCTTAACCCTATATTGGGATTTCTATATAAGCATACAGGATTGAAAAACCATGTTCATACATATATTTATTTATGTAAAATTTATGTATGCATAAATATATGCCCATCTGATATGTCTGTATTTATTGTTGGATCATTTCTTATAATAACTTTATTTATACATATATACAGTATATATATATATATATATATATATATTACCTTTAATATAGTCGAATATATATATTAATATATAGTCAAATATTTCTTGTCACGTTTACCAGAAAATGTAAATTGAGAAAAAAAGAATACAAATTTGAGATTGATCCACTTTCGCGAAATCAAAAAAAATATATTAAAAAAAAACCCAGACTGAAAACTCAAATTTCGATAACTTTAAATGGTTTTGCAATATTTTTAATTCCTACGATCATACGACGAATTTTAAATCAACTAAATTTTATTATTAATTTTTTGCGTTTTGTTTATTGGATAGATGCCCATCCCTTATTCTTTATGCCCGTCCCATATGCCCATCCTTTATGCATACCTATCCTGTTTATTGGAAAGTATTTTTTCCATTAAGTTATTAAAAAACTTAAGATTTACATTAAATCAACTTTTACGACAATATCTGAAAGAATTATATACTGTACAATATATAAAGGGTGATCCAGAGAAATGGGACCCAAAAGAAACCCCTGTAACTCTTAAAGTATAAGTCCTTTTATAAAATCATACGCATCATTCGAAAGAGGATAGTTACAAGTTTGTACAGGATTGTATAGGTTTTGACAATACGAGACAAGATAAGATACAAAACAAAATAAACGTGTTAGTTAAAACTAACCCTTCAAGATGACTGCATGGATTGTGGAACAGCTGCGTTTCATAACTGAGCAATATTATGAGCATGGAAGAAGTGTAGTTTGAGCTCAAAGATCTTTCAAGACAAATTTTCAGATGTCAAAATCACCTTCTAAGAAAGTAGTCCGTCGGTGTGTCAGAAATTTTTCCCTAACTGGCAGCATTGGAAAAAGAAAACCAACTGGAAGAGTGCGCACAGCAAGGATAGACGAGATCATTAACAGAACTCATGAAATTGTACAGGATAATCCTAACATAAGCATCAGACGTGCTTCTCAGCTGTTAGGAGTTGGATATGGAACAACAACACACCGTACCGTATATTCAAGCAAAATTTAATGCTCTTTCCATATAAAATTCAAACAGTGCAACAACTAAACGATGGAGATTTCGCACGAAGACGACAATTCTGTCAATGGATCCACAGAAGGTAAATGACACCACCAATTTTCTAGCAACTTTGATTATGTCAGACGAAGCCCATTTTCACTTGAATGGAACTGTACACAAACAAAATTGTCGTTTCTGGGCAACAGAAAATCCTTTGAATATTACCGAAGTCCCGTTGCATAGTCAGCGTGTAACTGTTTGGTGTGGTCTTACTGCATCTCAGATCATAGGGCCGTACTTTTTCGAGGATTCCACCGGAAACACGGTCACTGTAAATGGTGATCGCTACGAAAAAATGTTGACCGATTTCCTTATTCCTAAATTAAGAGATCTTTGTCTAGAAAACCACTGCTTCCAACAAGACGGAGCTACCTGCCATACCACGAGGAACTGCATGGCAGTTTTGCGTCAAACGTTTCCAGGCGAGTTAATCTCAAGATTTGGAGACGTTGAATGGCTCGCAAGGTCTCCGGATTTTTCTCCCTTAGATTATTATCTCTGGGGATATTTAAAGAGTAGGTCTACAGAAATAACCCAACGATCTTGCAAGAATTGAAGGCCGCCATCACAAATGAGATACAGGCCATACCACCGCACACTCTTGCAAAAGTGATGCAGAACTTACAAGCGAGAACACTGGAATGCTTGGCAACTAATGGAGCACATTTGAAAGGAGTCATTTTAAAAAAATAAATATTTCATAATAAACTTGTAACTCTACTCTTTCGAATGATATATAGTTTTTATGAAAGGAATTAAATATTAAGAATATTTGGCTTTTTTTTATGGGTCCCATTTATCTGGATCACCCAGTATATATTATATATATATTATATATATATATATAATAATATATATTATATATATAATATATATATATATATATATATTATCGTAAAGAACGACGCTTGTATAGGAGATATTCCGCGCAAGACGAGAGAGAGAAAACGGAACAAATGAAAAAATGAAGTAACCACCTGGGAATCGAACCCGGGATCTTCCGATTGCCGGTCAGACGCGATACCATCGGAAGATCCCGGGTTCGATTCCCAGGTGGTTACTTCATTTTTTCATTTGTTCCGTTTTCTCTCTCTCGTCTTGCGCGGAATATCTCCTATACAAGCGTCGTTCTTTACGTTATTTATACTGCGTGTTCTTTGCAGTTGAATGTATATATATATATATATATATATATATATATATATATATATATATATATATATAGTGGTGGACCGGATATCCGCATCCGTATCATTTTTAACATCCGCATCCGTACTTCTGACTGCGGATGTTATGCGGATATTACCTCTAATAAATTATGCAATTTACAATTAAATTAGCTTATAAAGTAGCTTATAAGGCCCAGTCATGCACATTTCATGTAAAGTATTAATTCACTGCACAACAGTGAAAAAAAAACGGAAATGAGATAGTCATTTTTATGGCTAATAGTATGCATAGATTGCGAAAATAACACTCATTTATTTGTATCACCCACCGATTTTATGAAAATGACCCTATTTCATTGTATCATTTTGAGAACCACTGGTTCTCTGAACGCATCTTTTACATTTTGTTCAGTCATGCATATGCTGTGGTGGTGGTGGTGTTCGGCTCTGTGTTTCCACTTAGATTTTATGAAAAATTTCTTTCATTAATCATTTAAAACAAAATTGTCAGCCATATTTTATCATAAATCGGTGCTATAAGTGAGTATTATTGAATAACAGCTATCAAATTATATATATTTCACCGACAACGTCTATATTGTGTGAAATTGCAAATTGATCTATCATTTTCTTATTTTACAGGTTTTTATTGATGTTATGCTACAACGCCTAGAGAGTGCAAAAATTCGCCAGACAGTTTTTGTTATATTTGTGGGACATTAACGTTAAAACAGTATAAAAGGAAGTTGACTTCTCGCGTGAAAAAGCTTTATGAATTATACTTCGCATGCAAAGTTGGTGATCAGGACAAGCACTGGGCGCCTCATATCTGCTGTGTGAGATGTACAAGCTCGTTATCTGCATCGTTCAAAGGCACCGGTCCTGGTCTGGGATTCGGTATCCCAATGGTATGGAGAGAGCCGCTGGACCATTCAACTGATTGCTATTTCTGCTTAACGAACATCACAGGTTTGAATCTTTTATTTTTCTGAATATACGTCAAATTTGGTGTTTTTAGCACATTTTACCATATTCTGCTCTGCATAATGTATTACACAATTATGCTATCTTAAGTAGTCAACAATGTCTACTGTCTCACATTACAGGTTGCAACAGAAAAGGGAAAAAGGCTATAGTCTACCCAAATCTTCGTTCTGCTATGCGTCCTCTGGAACATTCTACAGATATACCCATCCCTCGTCCTCGAGCTGAAATGCCGACCGATAACACAGCACAGACTCTGACAAATCGGAATCAGAGGGTGAATGCTAGGAAGCTCAAGTCGAGTCCAAGAAAGAACAACATCTCATCACGCAGCCTGAACTCAATGATTTGGTCCGTGATTTAATACTTACCAAGCAACAAAGTGAACTGCTGGCCTCACGTCTACAAGAATGGAATCTGCTGGCGGAAGACGTACGAATTACAGCATTCCGAAAGTGCTCCTTGGATTTGCAGGAATATTTCACAATAAAGAACAATCTTTGTTATTGCATTGATATACTGTACATGGTCTGTTCGATGCTCTGGGTTTGTGCTATGAACCGAATCAGTGGAGATTGTTCATTGATGCATCTCTGTACAGTGTTAAGGGTGTACTGCTACACAATGGGAACACAATGCCTTCTGTTCCGATCGCTTATTCAGTCGTCTTGAGAGAAACGTATGACAATGTTGCTTTTATTCTGGACTGTATAAAATACAATGAACATGAATGGCTTGTCTTCGCAGATTTGAAGGTTGTGGCTATTCTCAATGGATTGCAAACTGGCTATACGAAATACATGTGTTTCCTATGCAAGTGGGATAGCCAAGCAAGGTCTGAACACTACACACGCTCAGTATGGCCGCCGCGAGACAATTCCTCACCTGGATCTTACAATGTTATTCACGAACCACTAGTACGAAAGGAAAAGGTTATCTTGCCGCCACTTCACATAAAACTAGGGCTGATGAAACAATTTGCAAAGGCGTTGAAACAGGATAAGCCTGCCTTCAAATATCTAAAGGAAAAATTCCCAAAAATAAGTGATGCCAAGATTAAAGAAGGCATATTCGTCGGCCCTCAAATTCGCCAACTCACGCTTGACGAACACTTTGAAGCGGTGATGGATGAGGTTGAGTTGGAAGCCTGGCGTGCATTCAAAAACGTGTGCAGCGGTCTACTAGGAAAGATTAAATACGACAACTATGCTGCACTTGTGGATCAACTTATCAACTCATACCAACGTCTCGGATGTAAGATGTCATTGAAAATTCATTTTTTGCATTCACACCTCTCATTCTTTCCGGAAAACGCATCTGCTGTTGCGACGAACACGGGGAGAGATTCCACTAGAATATAGCCACAATGGAGAGCCGATACAAAGGGAAGTGGAGTCCCGCTATGCTGGCCGATTTCTGCTGGAATTTAAAGCGTGACCAACCAGAAGCATCACACAAACGCCAGCATAAATACAAATAACGAGTTGAAAACAGTATAATACGAGTTTTATGTTAATTTTGTGCATATATGTTGAAGTATAGCAATAATTAAACTGCTCCCTATGATAAAGCGGTATTAAAGCCTATCTGTTTATCAATATATTCTTATTTTTTGGTACGAAGAATTTAAGCAGTTATTACCAAAAAACGTGACGTGATAGAAGAAAACTATTTTCAGATTTGGAATCAGCACACTCGAAATATTAAGAATGACCGAATGTTATTCCCGTTTTTTTCTGAACCGAAAATTTGTTGTACATTGAATTATTATTAATGAACAAACAAATATATAAACCTTAAAATATAAATAGCTGGTAACACAGAAAATTGAATGAAACTTGTTTCATTGAATTTTCTGTGGCTGAAACTCTTGAGAAAGTTATTATTTTTATCATAATGAAAACATTAATATTAATTTTAATTCTTATGCATTGCCTCCCATAATAGTAATATGATCCAGAGCTGGGCATTTGCGGCATATTTTGCGGTACTGCGGTACTTGCGGTACCACCGCACTACCACCCCGGGCCCCCATAACGCAGTACCGCAAAGGATCGCTGAAAGTACCGCAGTACCGCTACCGCATTCAAATTTCCGCGTACCGGTTTGGTACCGGTTTGGTAGTGCAGCAGTACCGCAGTACCGCAATATGCCGCAAGTGCCCAGCTCTGGGTCACTAATATCACGAAATTTGAAAAATTATGTCATATATTCATAATTCTATATTATATTGATAGATTAACTAAATATCCGCATCCGCGGATATTGAAATTAAAGATCCGCATCCGCAGATGTTGAAAAACTTACATCCTTTCCACCACTAATATATATATATATATATATATATATATATATATTAATGATGAAAATAACCACGAAGGAAAAAGGAAACACGGAATGGTGCTCAATCGCTTTCGTCTAATGACATCCTCATTAGACGAAAGCGCTTGAGCACCATTCTGTGCTTCCTTTTCCTTCGTGGTTATTTTTATCATAAATATTATTCACGTGTTACTTTCGTGAAATAATTTTCCTATATATATATATATGGTGGGGTAGTGGTAAGCATCGCTGACTGCGAATCCACCGGCCCCGTATTCGATTTCCGCCGACGGCAGGCGCCGCGCAGCTCACCCAGCTGTTCACCCTTCCATACAATAAAAGTGGTTGGTAAATAAATGGATATTTTCGGTAGCCTAGTGGTTAAGAGGCTGAGCTGCTGATTGGGAGGTCGTGAGATCGAGTCTGGGTGAGGACTTTGTAATATCTAGCCACCGTTGGTGGGTTGAGGTTCGGATTCCACGTTAAAGTTGTAGGTCTATTGTGGAGCAACAAGCTTGGCCTTCGTCAGAATGAACAGTTCGTACAGAAGTAAAACTAAGATTTTCAATATATATATATATATATATATATATATATATATATATATATATGTGTGTGTGTGTGTGTGTGTGTGTGTGTGTGTGTGTTTGGAAATGAAGAGCCGTTAAACTAATTTTACTTTGATCACACTTCAATCAGCATTAATATCAATCATAAAAATAAAATATGAAAAAAAATAAAAATTTCGATTTGACAAAACTTTAATTTGCAAAATTTTGAAGACTTTTTTTTTTTTCTTTATGTTCTTTTTGAAGAATTCTAAAACATATTTTAACACAAAGTATTGTGGTAAAAATAGAAGCCTAAAAACTAAAAAAATGTTCTGTGCCTATTACGCACAATGGCCGAAATAATAATTCTACAAAATTACTAGAATAAGATTTTATTTTGTGTCACTCAAGATCAGGACACTTCCTTTCCCAGGAAAACTTCAAAGCGGTCCAAATTGAACGTTTCCTATATCTGACTTCTCTTATGCAAAGCTTTATATTGAACAAATTTATTTACAGTTTCTACAAGTCGTTTTGTAAAACGATATATATATATATATATATATATATATATATATATATATATATATATATATATATATATATATGATGAATAAAACCACGTGTCACTTTCGTGAAATAATTTTCATATATAGGTACAGGGTGTCCGAGAATTATCTGTACAATTTTTGGCTGTTATTAAAAGTCAACCATGAAGTGTAGAAATTCCAGTTTGTCCCATTTTACAGAAGAATCTCATTAAGTTTTTTCTGATACCAAGTTTTGACAAGTTTTTTAGAAATTCCAGTATGTCCGAACATTATCTGTACAATTTCATCTTCTAATAAAATTCTTGATAACACACGTAAAATTCTTAAACAAGATTATTTAGAATATGTATTTTCAAAAGTTTCTTTTATTAAAGTAACGTTGTTACAAACATTCGATATGTGCACCATTAGTGATTCGCAAAACATCCAATCGATACTCCAAATGTTGCCATGTACGCTGCAGCATATCCACATCAATTCGCTCAATAGCAGCTGTGATTCTTGCTTTTAAATCATCAATGTCTGTCACCCGCGTACATTTCTAAAAAACTTGTCAAAACTTGGTATCAGAAAAAACTTAATGAGATTCTCTGTAAAATGGGACAAGACTGGAATTTCCAAACTTCATGGTTGACTTTTAATAACAGCCAAACATTGTACAGATATTTCTCGGACACCCGGTATATATTTGTTTTATATAAATTACATTAATTTCAAGGTTTCGTACGTACGTACCTTTATACAATTGTTATACTTTATTAAATGTAACTTTATATTATTCTTTATAATAATTACTCTCTATAATTATTTAATGTTTACGTAAGCCATGACAAAAAACATGCACTAAAAAAAGTTCGGGTTTTTTTCATCAGGTGTATGGATGATATTAAAGACGTTCTTCTTTTTTCATCAGGTGTATGGATGATATTAAAGACGTTCGCTTTTTTTTCATCAGGTGTATGGATGATATTAAAGACGTTCGCTTTTTTTTCATCAGGTGTAGGGATGATATTAAGGACGTTCGGTTTTTTTTCATCAGGTGTAGGGATGATATTAAGGACGTTCGGTTTTTTTCATCAGGTGTAGGGATGATATTAAGGACGTTCGGTTTTTTTCATCAGGTGTAGGGATGATATTAAGGACGTTCGGTTTTTTCATCAGGTGTATGGATGAAACTAAAAGGCAAGAAAGCTGACTCTAAAATTGATTCTTTTTCAGCCCAGAAACCTTCTCATAACTTTGTATCTATAACATACATACTAGAGTAATTTCCAAATTATGTCACTCCCGTTCCTATCCACGATCTGAAAGTGGGGATCGAAGTAGGAATTCCAAATTTGGGAAAAAGTTTCCTGTGACACAGTCGTATACCCGAAGGGTATTTTCTATATTAAAAAAAATATAACTTAAAGCGGGAAACCCTGTACATTATACGAGTAGGAATGGATCAATTTGAGAATTGCTTACTTTGAGATACCCATTTTTGGATTTCTCAATCTTGGACGAAGCCAGAAATGCGAATGACCGAGATTGGAAAGAGACAAAATTAAAATGTTTCAGTTCTGGCGAACGACAAACCTTTTTTAATGAACACTCGCCGACTGTAAACAATTTAAGTGTTTTTAGAGTTTTTTTTCCTCGCAATTATTCCAGCCAAATAACAAACGTGTGTTATTATGTTGTTTTATAGATTAAACTTTTTATACTCACGTATGGACAAATAATATCAACTTGTATCGCGCAAAATTATAGAAATAACAAGAAAATGTATATTACTGCAATTATGTGTGATCAAAACAGTTTATAATAATTTTTATATACAGTATGTATATATATATATATATATATATATATATATATATATATATATATATATATTTCTAAGGTCGACCTGAAACACCCTCTATATATATATATATATATATATATATATATATATATATATATATGATACAAACCCAAAATGAAAACGAAAATTTATTCTAAGGTCTTTCATGTATTCAGCAGTACACCTCGTCAGGAAATGACAAGGTGTACTGCTGAATACACGAAAGGCCTTGGAATAATTTTTTCTTTTTCTTTGTGGGTTTGTATCACTTTTTCATTTCACGTGTTTAATTGTGAAATTCATCTCATATATATATATATATATATATATATATATATATACCTTACCTTACCTTACAACCTTACAAAGGTTTCGCGCGATGATTTCTCATTTCGCGAAGGTCAAGCTTGTCGCCCCTCCTCTCGAGTTGGCCTGGTGAAGTAGTGAGTTGGATTCTTGCGCTCTCCACCTCACATAGCCAGGTACGCCCGCTCATCGGGGATTGTTCTGAACCAGGCGTCTAGTCTTCTTTTGAAGATGTCCACTGCAACTCCCTTCGTGTTTCTTAGGTCTTTGGGCAACTGATTAAACAGTTTTGGTCCTCTCACTACAAAACTATTTTCTTTCAGGGTTAAGGATGTTCCCTGTCTCACCTTCAATTTGGGAATACGACACAGTCTACCGTTTCTACTTTCCACCGTTGTTTGGGGAGTTATAGGGTTCAGAGTAAGATTATATATATATATATATAATATATATTATATATATATATATATATATATATATATTATTATATATCAGACATGGGGTAATTGTAATTAGTCGCAGTTAATTACATTTTCATGTAATTGGCAACTAATTGTAATTGACTACATAAAATTTAACTGTAATTGTAATTAATTACATCAGGAAATTAAGGTAATTGATACAATTACATGAATATTAAAATTAATGGGTCATACTTATAGTTTAAATTGCATGCTCATCATGTCTGAGGAGCTTTCTTTTGAAATAAAATGTTATTCTTGTAATATGAAATAAAATTATCCATTTATTTCAAATGTTCCTAATTAAAGTGCCAGTTTTTTGCCCTTATTATTTTGATAAATAAATGCCAGTTCTTTGTCTTGTATTAGTATTTTTTGAGTGCCTTATCTTTGGTTTTATTAGACCATATCACATACATATGTCCAATGTCCAATTGCCCATAGCAAGAACTGCTTGATGAAAAATGCAATCGTGCAATGTTAAAAAAAAAAGAGTACATTTTATTGACCTAATATTATCTAGTTTTCATTCAAGATGATGGCCAAAACTGAAAATGAAATTGAAATACCTTGGTAGAAAAGCATGACATAAATCAAATAGTGTGTATTTATGAAAACAAAGCAATTCTTTATAAATGTAATTGTAATTAATTACTTTACTAAGTAATTGTAATTAAGTATTTCACCATCTACAGTAATTGTAATTGTAATTAATTACATTGACCAAGTAATTGTCCATTGCCTGATATATATGTTACTTTATGTTACTTTATGCGAGTTTGAACGACGGTTCAGGATCGACCTACGGTCGACCCCTCTGCAACATCCCGCCTCATTTGCTGGATTTGGTGAAGGAGAGAATTGCTGTCTAATCTCTTTCTGCCCTCGTAGCCAGCCACGTATGGCGGGTCAAGGACTTTGCACAGGAATCTATCCAGTTGGTTCTTGAATTTATTCAGGTCGGTGTGCTGGAGGTTCCTCATTTCTTTTGGTAAGGCATTAAAAGCTTTGGGCCTCGTGTATATACTGTATGTGTTTTGCAATGGATTTGGTTGTAGGAAACGCTATTATATAAGGAATAAATGTATTCCCGTTTTAACCAATTTCACCATTCTTTATCAACAAAACGTTTCTTGAATCTTTTTCTTACTTTAAGCACAACCCAGAAAGAAAACAGAAACTAACAACCACCCCCACTCAGAGCCCTTTCGAGTTAACTGCAATTCATCTATCTGGGAAAGAGGAGCTGAAAAAGTCTAAAGTACTCGGAAGAAGTGTACTATTTTCTCTAAATCAAATAATAATAAATAATAATAATAATAACAAAAATAAAGTACATAAAAACTAAGAATAACATTTGCAAATTGCGCTGCATCAATAATGGGTTGTATTTTATGTTGCAACTTTTCAATCATGAAACCATTTTTTTTTCCATCAACATTTTTTGTAATTGACAAAAAAAAAAAAAGATGCAATGAATGAAGTTAAAATTAATTAAGAGGGAAACATAATTGCCTGAAATAATTTTGTTTTTAAATAAAAATGTTTACCGGAAGTTGTTAAATTTGGTTTATCGGAAGTAAGAATCTTCCTTTCACGCTTCCTCCCTTACTTCCGTTTCGTTTTATCTCACCGACTAACTATATATAACGCTACCTGATCTTCATCTTTCTCACATTATACACACACACACACACACACACACACACATATATATATATATATATATATATATATATACTTGCCAATCTAGTTTGCTTATCTTGGTAATCGTATTACGGTCAAAATTGGTTCGAGGTACGAGCATTTAAATCGCGATAAAGAGTCATTTGAAAAGAGATCACTCTAAGATCTTTGCGATAATCGCTGTGTGGGAATCCGCACCGGGATTTAATAGAAATTTAATATATGTAATTGATGTTAATTGTAATATAGAAAGGAAATACGAATCTAATGAAAAGTGTACATCTTGAATTAATGCGATCCTTTTATGGGAAAAGTATTTAGGCGAGTTGATGGCCTCCGGCAAGTCCGTTTTAAACATGTGAAACCGATTAGGGAGAGGCCCCCAACACGCCCCCAGCCCCGTCGCATCTATTCGATTGAACTTCTTTCGTTCGTACGTGAAAGCACCTTCGTCACGATAATCCTCCTGCGGTATGCTCAAGTAGAAAGTAATGAAAATACTGATCATGTGGATTGACCGCAGTTCAAATAATTTATTGTGTGGTTACAACACATGCAAAATCGTGTGTAAAAAAAAAAAATATATATATATATATATAATAGTACAGGTATGGATAAAAAGTTCGACTAAACGTAAAATTTCAAAAAAGCATACAAAAATTATGGACCTTTTCTGTTCTATGGGCACCATTGAAATGAGAGAAAATAATATTTTTTAAACTTATTTTAACTTTTCATTAATAAATAATCATTACATTTTGAATAGGAGAAATTTAATTTATTTAATTTATTTAATTTAACAGCTTTAATGAGCATAAAAATAAAAACAAAAAATATTTGTCGTTTCTTCAAAAATTGGACGATTTATTACATTACATTATCATTATTATTGGTCATACCTAACCTAACCTAACCTAACCTTAACCTAGATTAACATAGCCTAACCTATCCTAACCTGACCTAACCTAACCTCGTTGGTGCCCATAGAACGGAAAAGGACCAAAATTACTAATCGGTAATATTTTTTTTTTATATATATTTTATTGTTTTTTTTGTGAATATAAAATAAAATTTCGAAAAAAAAAACCCGATCATTTACTAATTGATAACTAACTTTTTTATACTTTTAGATATTTTATAAAGATTTCATATTCATCTATTTCAAAAGGCAGTGAATTACATATAATCAATTTTGGGATCACCCGAAGATCAGGGCCCCCAGCCTCAATTACCAAATGATATATCTTCGTTAAAACTAACGAAAATATCACGACTTAACCTAACCAATCGTCAAGGGCGTACAGTTGACCTAACCGGGCATTAAATTTAATTTATTATTATATTTGGTACTGTAAAGCAAAAAACAAGAATACATGGGGGCCCTGATCTTCAGGTGATCCCAATTTTGTTATACGTAATAATAATTACACGTACGTATAATAATTACATGTACGTATAATAATTACATGTACATATAACTACACGAACATATAATTATATTAAATGTTTAAAAACAAAACTAATATTAAACGAACCCAATAGATTTTGAACTAAATTGAGCCTCAATGACGTAAAGTACTATGATAATGAAACTTGAAAAACACTCTTCATTCGAAACAATTTAAACTACCATTCCTGAATGATAACTCGGCTAAATTATAACTTAAACTTACCGTCTACCGTAATTAGAAGTAATTATAAAAGATGTCTTACCATGAGGGTTTCGCAAAAATAAGATGTAGAGTACATTAACAGATCGTTCTAGTGAAGTAAAAATTAAGAAAAGGTGAGCCAGAAAGACCTTTGTAATTACTCTCCTTGGAAACTCTTCTTATATGCGGCAACAATGGGAAAATCACACATTTTGTCAGTTTTTCGTCCTCAGCAGAAAGTTTAGTTTTCGAATGCTTATTTTGAACTATTTCTTACGGGTACAATTAGACGTTCATTTTATTTATATATATATATATATATTATATATATATATATAATATGAAAACAAGAGATACGACTCTCAACATTTATTGGCCAAACGTTTCGGTCCACTCAGGGGCCATCTTCAGTGACTAAATAGAAGCATCTAAAAATAATCATAAAACTAAAGTAAATACAAATGTCAAACTGTACAATATAAAATCTATACAAAAAAGTTAAAAAGTTGTTAAAAAAAACTATCTGGATTATAAAACAAAAAAGTAAAAATAAAACCAACTAAAATTTCAAAAATTAAAAGTTTAAAAATGTTAAATTTAAAATTTAAAAAAATTTAAAATTTTGTAAAAAGGACTGACCTGGATGGTAAAAGTTACAAATGACAAGTGGAGAGAAAGGAAAAAACAACTTAAGTTAGTGCGGTAGTTGCGTTAAAAAGGTGTTGGTTGGTTAGGAAGTATGTAATTTTATCGAGGAAAGGCTATCGTTTAGTTCTGGGTTTAATTTCTTGATAAAAAGGGATTCTAAAATTTTAAGATCAAGTGAATTAGAAGCAGACGACAAAATAGCAAAGGAGTCCTCGGGGCACGGGTGGTCATGGGTCTCTGAATGATGCCGAATAGCAGAGGATTCAGGAGTGGAAAGAGGGCGAGAAGTTCGATAAGAAAAGCCCAAATGCTTCGAAATCCTAAGTTTTAACTGTAGGGCAGTCTGCCCCACATAACGACTTTGGCAGGTCGCACATGTATATAAATAAATAACAAAGGATCTCAAAAGCACGGGGAGGTGATCTTTATGGCGAAAAAAGGATTGCAGAGAATTAGAATTAGAATTAATGATTATAAAGTCGTATTGAGGGAAATGTCTGTCCAAAATAAAGTGGACATCTTTATTAAGTTGAAAAGTTAGTTGGTCTAAAAATGGAAGCTTAAGATAAACCTTCTGTTTCGGAACCGTGGGCTGAATTATTTTAGGTGAATATAGGTCATTTAAAAATTTAGAAATTAAAGTCTCAAAAGTCAAAGTACAATAAAAATTATAGTTGAAAAATCTCCTAAGGTACTGAATTTCTAAGTCAAATAAAGACCAACTTGAACAAAGGTGATAGGCTCTAAAAATACGACTTTTAATACTAGCCAGCTTAAAACTAAGTGGAATATTGCTGAAAAAATGAGTACCGAGTTGGGTAGTAGTTGGTTTTCTGTATACTTGTGTTGAGAAGCCTGTACTATGTTTATTTATGGTAACATCAAGAAACGAAATTTTATTGTATTGTTCTACTTCCATAGAGAATTTAATATTAGGATGCTTAGTATTAATGTAATTTAAAAATAAAGGGGCATGATCTTTATGCTTAAAAATGACAAAACAATCATCTACATAACGTTTAAATAAAATAGGTTTAAAATCAAGCGGGCAATCCCTCAGTCACTTTTCCTCGTGAAAACAAAGAAAACTGTTAGCAAAGGACGGACCAAGGGGCGAACCCATTGCCATTCCCTCGTGCTGGTGGAAAAGTTCCTTATTAAAAAAGAATATGGTATCCTGGACTGATAACTTTAAAAGTTTGAAAACAATTGTCTGCTTAATCCCAAAATGTCATTAGTAGAACCAAACAAAGAATTTATAATAATATCACAAGTTTCTAAAACGTACATTGGTAAACAAAGACTGAACATGAAAGGAAGCCATGAAACAATCCTTAAACTTCAACTTGGTGACACAATCAACAAATTCAAATGAATCTTGCAAAGTGAAATGACTACGTGTGAGAGGGTCTATGATTGGGACCAAAAATTTTGCGAGGTTATAACTTGGTGTGTTTATGGCTGCTAAAATGGGACGAAGCGGAATTCCAGGTTTATGGGTCTTAGGTAGGCCATAAACAACCCCTGGGCTAGTACCTGAAGCAAAAAGCTTATCGTAATAGTTAATCAAAAGCCCACGACTTTTAAGAGAACGTAAAAAGTTGTTGATTCTGTCCTCCAGTTTTACAATATATTTAAATGGATCATCAGTCTGCAGTTTCAAAAACTTAGTAGAATCAGAAAGTAAATTATACATTTTATTTAAGTAGTCTCGTCTGTCTAAGATAACAACACCTTTACCCTTATCAGGCTTACAAATAATTACATTCTTATCCCTCCCCAAGTTCGTGAGAACTTTAAAATCACTAAAACTAAAAACAGGACAAAAAACCTTAAACCCATCAAACTTATAGTAGAACTTGTTTGCCAAAAGTTTAATATCCTCCACTGGACTAGAGTGCTGAAGGAAAGAGGGAAAAAGACTAATTTGATGGCAAAGTTTTTCAAAAGATAAAAAATAACGACAAAAGTCAAGTTTAAAAATGGGAAGTTTAAAATCCAATCCCAAGGATAAAATTCTTTTTTCTTCAGTTGATAAAACCTTATTGGAAAAGTTAGAAATAATTTCATCTCTATTAAGATTAAGATCAAAATTTAAACCCAACTGTTGAAGCTTAGAATTTTGACGAGTTAATGAGGAGACATAAAACTTTGATACATACCTCGAAATATAACTATTTAAAATAATAAAATCAAGGCGAGACACATTAGACCTAAAATGTTGTGACAATATGAGCAATTGATTGCCCAATTTTAAAACAAGTTTGACTTTGACTTTGACTTTTGAGACTTTAATTTCTAAATTTTTAAATGACCTATATTCACCTAAAATAATTCAGCCCACGGTTCCGAAACAGAAGGTTTATCTTAAGCTTCTATTTTTAGACCAACTAACTTTTCAACTTAATAAAGATGTCCACTTTATTTTGGACAGACATTTCCCTCAATGCGACTTTATAATCATTAATTCTAATTCTCTGCAATCCTTTTTCGCCATAAAGATCACCTCCCCGTGCTTTTGAGATCCTTTGGTATTTATTTATATACATGTGCGACCTGCCAAAGTCGTTATGTGGGGCAGACTGCCCTACAGTTAAAACTTAGGATTTCGAAGCATTTGGGCTTTTCTTATCGAACTTCTCGCCCTCTTTCCACTCCTGAATCCTCTGCTATTCGGCATCATTCAGAGACCCATGACCACCCGTGCCCCCAGGACTCCTTTGCTATTTTGTCGTCTGCTTCTAATTCACTTGATCTTAAAATTTTAGAATCCCTTTTTATCAAGAAATTAAACCCAGAACTAAACGATAGCCTTTCCTCGATAAAATTACATACTTCCTAACCAACCAACACCTTTTTAACGCAACTACCGCATTAACTTAAGTTGTTTTTTCCTTTCTCTCCACTTGTCATTTGTAACTTTTACCATCCAGGTCAGTCCTTTTTACAAAATTTTAAATTTTTTTAAATTTTAAATTTAACATTTTTAAACTTTTAATTTTTTAAATTTATTTTAAATTTGACATTTTTAAACTTTTAATTTTTGAAATTTTAGTTGGTTTTATTTTTACTTTTTTGTTTTATAATCCAGATAGTTTTTTTTAACAACTTTTTAACTTTTTTGTATAGATTTTATTATTGTACAGTTTGACATTTGTATTTACTTTAGTTTTATGATTATTTTTAGATGCTTCTATTTAGTCACTGAAGATGGCCCCTGAGTGGACCGAAACGTTTGGCCAATAAATGTTGAGAGTCGTATCTCTTGTTTTCATATTCATATTGAGGATAAGGTTCCCGAAGAACACTTCTATCGTATATATATATATATATATATATATATATATATAGAAAATGGCAGTGAGGAAAACAAAATCCCTGTACGATTTCTGTCTAAAATGAAGTAGACTTAAGAGCCCCTTAAATAAGATAAGGAAGAAGCGCTATTCTGAGAGTGTAAACTAATGCATAGGAAAATATTTACTTTGATAAGACCTCCGATGACGCATTAATTTGGAAGGAAAGTTATATAAAATTTAAAAACAAATACGTGTAAGCGCGTTCTAAAATACTTCCTTTGTTAAATTATGCCATTGAGTTGTTAATAAAAAGGGAGCATTCATACAGCTGGACTGTACTGCAATTGGAACACTATTTACTTATACACATTTTTCATAGCTTCATGATAATAATAATAATAATAATAATAATACTTTAGTTAAATCATTTAATTACCTTTTACTGTTCATTTACAGAAATCCTCACACACATATATATATATATATATATATATAGATTAATATCTAATCAGTAAAAGGAACTATTTCTTAAAACGAAACACTACATCATGCTCAAATTATCCATTGGCTTAGTTGCACCCAAACCGAATTCATCATATGTTGTATTCTTTAAAAAATGAGGAGCAACACTATAAATCGAGTGTCATGTCAGTCGCTTCCCTTCTTATATGGAAGAAGATAGAAAAAAAAAATTAGAACATAAAATACAAAAGAAATAAATATAAGCGAATTGAGCACACATAACATTTTATATAATTTACAATATGAAAAGACGTTTTAAACGCGATAAAGAACGTTTCGAGGAACAACTTCCATAAATTTTACATTTCAAATTATTTACAGTACAAAAAAAACACCCCGCAATGACACGCGAGTTCAGGTTTTTCTTCTTTATATTTATTCGCATTGTCTACTAAGGTTAATTACGTTTATTAATCGTATTATATCGCGATATAACGTAAGAAATTCTACAGAAATAAATCGAGAAAACGTCCTTAATTTCATAACACTAACTTTGTTTTCAACTTTTAAAACAGACGAACACTATTTTTACTGATATTGATTTTATGCATTCATACACGACTCCAATATGCAGCGAGAATTACATAGTCACAATGTACACAATTACACGCAAATCATATACGTATATTCTAAACATCAAATATTGACATTCTGTTAACAGTTAAGTTTAAATGAACTTCAAAATGTCCGTGTGTGTATATATATATATATATAATTATTGGCTTTGTTTACCCTCCTTCGCAACATCTAAGGTCATATGACGGAGGGGACCTACAGCTTTACGTGGGATCCGAACCACGGGTCGCTACATAGTTGGACGCAGCGGACGGTTTCCCATCCAACTACTACCCACACCCAATGTCGCTTAACGTCGCTGATCAACGGGAAGCGGTGTTACGACATTGGCTACGACGTAGCCTATATATATATATATATATATATATATATATATATATATATATATATATATACAAGTAACCACAATCCAACAGTGTTCCTCTTACCTGGTACACGAGAAAGCAGTGTTGAATTGTGGTTAATTCCAGCTTCAAAGTAATGTCAAGTCCCCAGCTTATTGCAGTTTTCATATATATATATATATATATATATATATATATATATATATATATATATATATATATATATATATATATATATATATATATATATATATATATATTCCAGCACTTTTGGCACTCGATAATAGAAATATTTACTGTTTTGTAATGTGTATATAATTGCACGTAATTCTCCATTATTCCTAAGTCCTGAAAGGAAAGAAAACCATACCCGGGAAAAACGTGCAGGAAACGAACAAATGAGAATGAGAACAATAACAAATGACTTCATGACCTTTGGTCAATTAAGGACGTTTACACGACATTCGAAGACCAAATGCAAACCTAAATTAATTCACTTTCATAAAGAGACGTGAATAATTTTCAGTGAAATCTCGTTTAACACTTTTCACATAATTTAACTTGGATGTAAATGCAATGATAAATTCAACAGTTTGATTCACTCGTTACTAATTGTACCAAAGTTATGAGGATTACTTTGGCTATGAATTCTGTATAAGGGTTTGATTAGAGAGAGAGAGAGAGAGAGAGAGAGAGAGAGAGAGTTACGAGGAGTTACAAGGACAAGAGAAAGCCTCAAAGCCCTTTCTCTCCAATCAGGGAGAATCCTGTTATTAAACTAGTTCATTTTTTAATTATAATAGCAGTAGTAGAAAACTGGGTAGAAAAGCATGAGGCTCTCTCCCGACCTAGTGCTCCTTCCTCGCCAGAGGCGGGTACGGAAAAAGGTTGAAGAAAATATCTTGACTCTGGAAAAGTAGCCAAGGACATTTTACAGGAAAGAGGAGAATACAGTATATAAAACTGCTCAACAATTACGCTATGCAACACAGAAATCGTACACTAGAAAGCATGGTTGTATAAAGTTATAAACTAACATATTAATATATTTGTGCTAATCGTATATCAACTACTTGGTAGCGTTCCAAAAATCTCGAACATATAGTTTTGATCTTATACAAAATATTTACAGCTCCACTTACCTAGATATCGGGCCAACGAAGACCCCATGGCCCATTCCAGGCTATCCCCAAAAAGGTTTAGCAACTCTCCGTGTCTACACCATGTACACGCGAAGCCATCACGTTGGTAAGGTGATAAAATGCTTCTACAGGAAGGGGTTGAAATAGGAATTCAGAAAGGAAATCAGATTTTCCACACATGCCCTCACCCTTCACATGCACCCAGCCACCCAAGAGAATTAAGACACAAAAAAAAGAAGTAGGGACGGCAGAAACGCAACTCTACCTGGCTTAATCCATGCCATGCATTTTTTAAAGTTTTTTTTTTTGTTCGTCATGAAATTATGTTTTTTCTGCAAAAGACTTATCTAGTCTATTAACAAGGCAGGTAAGTGCGTGAGCGTGTTTTCTGTAATTGGATGTCTGTGATGTGTATGTGTCTGCCAACATTTCTCTACATCAGGCTCGCTCAAATTCCTCCCCAACAGAGACTAATCGGTTTTCGGATTCTTGTAATCTATGTGCATTACCTTACATTTCGTCAAGTTGAATTGCATCTGTCAAGTACCAGATCATTCGCCCAACTTATCAAAATCATTTTGGAGCATTCTTACGCCTGTCTCATTACCTACACTATTTCCTAATTTGGTATAGTCTGAAAATATAGGAATTGTACTTAGGAGCCCAACGTCTATATCGTTAATATAGATCAGGGCTGTCCAACTGGCGGTCCCCAGCACATTTGTTTGCGACCTTCGGTTAAGTCTCCAAAATATTATAAATAAACTATTTTTAAAGCGTTTTTAGGTGCATTTGCTCAGGTTAAATACTCATTAACATAATTTCTTATGATTCGTTGGTTGAGCATGGGAAAATGTCTCCAGCGTTTTTTGAGAGAAGGAAAGCGGTTCCATTATTTTTGAGGAATGAAATTAAGTCTAACACAACTGTTCTGCAGGAGAAAGCATGTAATCCTAGTTTCCAAATTGAATTGGCCTTCTTAACTGATATCACAAAACATTTGAATGAATAAATTTAAAATTACAAGGGAATCAGCAAAATTTTTCTCATTTGTTCGATCACGTACAGGGATTCCTACGCAAATTACAATTATTTAAACTTGGTCCTGAAAAAAATTACCTTACTCACTTTCCTTCGTATGCAGAACTAGCCGAGGAACTGCGTGAAGTCGCAGGTTTTTTCAGTCTTAACTACCAAGTAGAGAACATTTTTGGAGGAATTTAAAAATCGTTTCGCAGACTCTAAAACTATGAAGGATGACATAGCCTTGTTTAGCAATCCACTCAGAGCAGAAATTGCGAACCAACCTCCTCATTTACAGTTGGAACTGTGTGATTTACAGGCAGACCCCTTTTTCAGTGGAAGGGCGGAAAAAGGCGGGGACTTCTTCAGACCTTTGTCCTAAGAACAGTATCCAAAATTATGAGACTTTGGCTTAAGGATGTGATCTATGTTTGGAAGTACTTACTCGTGTGAGAGCGCCTTTTCCTACATGAAATTTATAAAGTCTCGTTATCGTTCTTCCTTAACAAATGAATCACTGTCACACTTTTTGAGACTCGCTACAACCGACATAAATGTGGATCTACTCAGCTTTCTGAAAGAGATAGATCGTCCTCAGTGCTCTCACTAATAATTATCATTCAATAAATCTAGTGAAAGTAAAAGTTAATGGATGTGAAGTTAATAAAGATGCAAGGTATTGTAAAATGTTTTTTATTTTATTTATACAACAGCACAATCTTTAATTTATAATAATTTTTAGAGTGTGGCCCCCTGGCAGATACCTCAAGAGCAATGTGGCTCCTTGAGGTTAGAAGTAAAAAGTAAAGGACCAGGACGGAGCCCTGTGGAATCCACTGGTGAGGGGGACCACTCAGAAGCCACTCCATTTATTATCACTCTCTGTTTTCTATCCCTTAACCATTCTTTAATCTTGTTGGAAACGAGTCCTGTAATTCCTAGTCCCCTAACTTTAGTCATCAATCTCGCATGAAGAACTTCGTTAAGGGGTTTTTCGAAAGCAAAGATACACTATATCTGTTACCCTAGTTGTGTCGTATAAATTGTACATATTATGGACAAATTCTAACAGGTCTGTTAGACAAAATCTATGTCGCCTGAATCCATGTTGAAAATAGAAAATTAAATTGTTTGATTCGAGATGATACACGATACGTTCTGTAATAATGGACTCCAACAACTTGCGACAATTGGCGTTAACTGATCGGGCGGTAATTACTAGGATTTTGTCTCCTATTCCCCTTTTAAACATTCCTGTTACACTTGTTGGGATTGCAAAATTGGTTTTCATTAATGGATACGAAATAATAAAATCTATAATACTTAATTGAAAAGAAAAAGTTAGGTTCAATAGATACATTATAAAGTTAGGAAATAGGCCTTGGATGAATTTGGAAAAGGTACGTAACTTTTGGCACGAAGTCAGAAGAACAGATTTCGTCGCGTTCATACCCGTCATTTTGTACAGCCCATTAGGCATAAGAATAATGATCAAGTGACATAACGCCTTCCGTTTCGTCCAATCATATATTCATAAACAGTTTTAGTTTAAAATAGCACTAAATATGTATATAATGATGGGATTTAATACGGTTAAATAGGCCAAATAAGTTAGTTAACTAATATACAAGAAGTTGGATTTAGTACAAATTTTAGTACAGAACGTTTTAAAGTTTTGTGTAGTTCCAGGTTTATGAGGAAAAAGGTATCAAAATAGTCTCATCCAACGACATCATTGATGGAAAGTTGTGAGCTATAGTTGAAGATAACGTTTGAAGCGAGGGGTGAAGTTGAGAGAGCGGAGCTGTGATAGGCCTTAGTCAGAAGACAAAGAGCGGAGTGTATTAGCCCTTCCGTCTCGAGATCTTCACGGGAATTCCATAAAAGTTTATTCAATTATTTAATTTGAACAATTAATCCAACTGTTCCAAGATCTTAATGGGAATTTTAAAGTTCAATTCAAATATTATAAGATCGTTGGTATAATTTTTTTCTTGTTACCATTTCAATGAATTATACCGTATATATATATTTTTCATTTCGTTTATACATGTATTAATTAGTGTGAGGATTAATTACGCCTTCAGTGAGGCGCTAACACAATCGCTAAAATAATTTGTGTGGTAATTATTGTAGTAATAGTTATAGTAATAGTATAGTATAGTTATAGTAATAGTGGTAAGTGTTAAATAGAGAATTTCGGCTAAAGCCAAATAGGCATTGTGTAACATGCGAAACTGGCTTACTCTCTTAGGAGATAGGGTTACCGTAGGTGCATCGAAACAGTGCCCCACTTCCACGTATGCAGATAAGCCACCCAATATAGAACACTCGCAATAAGACCTTATTATCATTTCGAAGAGAGACCTATATCTATAGAGCGATTTGGGAGAGCACCCTTCACATTTGCTAATTTCCAGTCGGTTTGAATTTTCCTTAATTCGAATGATTGTTTGAATATGGTTACTAAATCATTACAATATTGTGACTAACTTCTTTAATACCCTTGGAAGAAATAAGTCAAGACCTGGTGTTTGTACTTATCTTATCAATTAGTTGCTGTACCTCATCTCTCGTAAAACTTATGGTCTCTAAGGGATGGTCACCGTCATACGTAATTCGGGGACTTGGTACTTCAGTTAAGTCTTCTTTCGTGAAGACTATAACGAAGAATTCGTTTAACGTATTAGCTATATCCATATCACTGAATTTCAGTACGCCATTTCTATCTTTTAGAGGACCTACAGAATTCTTAATCAGCTTTCTGGTATTAATGGGCAAAAAACTCTTTAGAGTTAACTGTACGGAGTGAAGCAATTCTAGCTTCTCCATCACGTTTAGCTGATCTAATTAAGGATTTAACCCTCCGATGAAGGTTTATATAATTTTCTGAATAAGTCTGGTTGGAATGTGACTTAAGTAGTTTGTAGGCTCAATTTTTTTCCTCATTAGCATTGCTAATTTCATTGTTCAACCATTTCGGCGTCTTGGTTAACAAGCAGGATACTATTTTAGTGGTCTCTATATGACACCGACATCCTCATTTATAAGAACTTAAAGAGTGTCTAAACTACTTCGGAAACTTTAAAAATTTGTTTTAGAGAAAACCAACTTTTGGTCTCGAGTACTAGTTCGAACCCTGAGGTCAAACCTAATCAAATTGTAATCGCTGTCACTCAAAGTTTCACCAATAGTCAGGTTAAAAACTAGGTCATTCTCGCTCTTGAATATGAGATCTAATTTACTGCCCCTAGAAGAACCGTCAACCCATTGACTTAATAAATTATCATCTGCAAATTCCAATAGTCTTGAGCCCTTAGCATCAGCTGTTTTGTTTCCCAATTTATATTACCGCAGTTAAAATCATAATTACAGTGATCTGATTCAGTGATCTGCTTAATTGATTATACAAGTTTATACTCTTATCAAAAGGGTAATAAGGAAGCCTTACTACAAGAAGTAAGAACAAAAATCAGATTTTCCACACCATGCCCTTACCCGTTACGTGCATCCAGCCACCTATGAGAGAGAAGAGAGAAAAAAGAAATCGTGTCGGCAGAAGCGTCAGTCTACCTCACCTAATCCATGCCATGCATTTTTTAAAGTTTTTCTGTTCGCTATGAACAAGAGAGAGAGAGAGAACGATGAACGGCGCTATGCAGGGGAACCAGCGAAGTCTTACTTGGAATGCCACACCATTTATATTGCGTGTTTTAATCGAACTACTCCAGTTTATTCTCTAATTTAAAATCACATAGTCATTTCCAAGATTTCTCGGGTAAAATTTTCATTATATATATATGTTGGGGTAAATGTGATAAATTGGTAATTATGCATAATTGAAAATATCATGACTTAACCTAACCAATTGTCAAGGGCGTACAGTTGACCTAACCGGGCATTCAATTGACCTAACCTGGCATTCAATTCAATTGACCTAACAGGGCATTCAAGGTTAGGTCAATTGAATGCCCGGTTAGGTCAACTGTACGCCTTGACAATTGGTTAGGTTAAGTCATGATATTTTCAATTATACATAATTACCAATTTATCACATTTACCCCAACATATATATTTATAAGTTATATTAACCGATATATATTATGCTAAGTATATACAAATTATATGTAAGAGCGTATTTGCTCTTCAACAAATCTTTTCAGTTTTTTCCAAGTTTACTGCTATCGTTTCCGGTCCCAACCAACACGTAACGGCTTTCATGGGGAACCTGCTTTCGGGTCGCCATCGGTTGTTGCTCGAGGGAAGAAGAACTGCGGAGCGGTCCTTCCGTGTTGCGAACTGGATCAGAAAATCAGCCTCCAAAGAGAAGGTATTCTCCCTATCCATCATCAAAAAGATTAACTCGTTTCTGTAGGAGTGAGCGAAGGAACTAGACAAATGAGAGTTTTTATGGGAATAATTGTGAATCACATTCAGTCGATACACGCAAGAAAATATACATACAGTAATAATAATTAACCTTCAAGCAACATAGCTGCGCACAAGAGTGTTGCCTTTATCGTCCTAATAATGGAAATGCAGTGTTTGTTCAACATGATTACATTCGAGTTTGTTCTACACAAGTGTACACAATAATGACAAACGGATGAGAGGATTCCCGCATCTGCTCAAAAGCGTGGATGGCTGTACATAACCGATGACCCTATGGTCGGGGTCGTACACACACAACTAATTTTTCCCTCTTTCTCTGACGTTTTGACGTTTGACAACGTTTTTAAGTTGTTCATTTTATGAGAGGTTAGTCCTTCCCAATTTCATCGTGGTTCACCACTTCTGCCTTTTCTCTGCCCCGCCGACCACATCTTCTCAATTTTCCCATGAGACAAGTTAATACGTAGCTAGTTACGCAGAGCAACACAAGTTAATTAATTCCTTCTACCATTCACTTTATTTTAATCTTATAACACGCAAAAATTATATTACACGATGTTACATAATATATATATATATATAATATATCTTCGTTTGCTTTGTTTTTGTTTTTTTGCTTTTGCCCGAATTGTTCATTCTGACGCAGGTCAAACTTGTCACTCCACCTTAGACCTACAGTTTAACATGGAATACGAACCACGCCCCACCAGCAGCCCAGTGTCTTAACCACTAGGCTACCCAGGGTACCCACTTATCTACCAACCAATTTTTTTTTATTGTGTGAAAGGATGAACAGCTAGGTTTTGCTGCGCGCCGCCTACCGTCGCCGGGTCTCGATCCCGGGGCAGATGGATTCGTAGTCAGCGATGCTAATTAAAGATTTAACCCTCCGACGAAGGTTTATATAATTTTCTGAATAAGTCTGGTTGGAATGTGACTTAAGTAGTTTGTAATTTTTTTTTTTTTTCTTAATAATTTTATTAATTTTATTTTTTAATTTCAGTGTTACACAATTTCGGCGTTTTCGATAACAAGAAGGGAGTTAACTATTTTTGTGGGTACAAAAGTGTCCTGTATTCTAAACTAATCCCCTATACGAGCTCTAGATGACACTGATATCCTCACTTCTAAGAACTTCAAGAATGTCTAAACTACTTCGGAAGCTTTCAAAATTTGTTTTAGAGTAAACCAACTTTTTGTACGTCTTTTCTCGAGTACTAATTCGAACCTTGAGGTCAAACCTAATCAAATTGTAATCGCTGTCACTCAGAGTTCGTGACCCGACAATTCAGCGCAGGACAATTCAGCGCCGACAATTCAGCGCAAGACAATTCAGCGCAAGACAATTCAGCGCAAAGACAATTCAGCGCGAAAATACCAACAAAGAAGAAGAAAGAACAAATCCAGAGGGAAGAGAGGCTTGCAACTGTTAGGTTAGGTTAGGTTAGGTTAGGTTAGGTTAGGTTTCTAGTTTTGGAAATAAAATCTTAATTTTAACAATTCTAACAAATTTTGTTTTTTTAAATAAAATTTTAATAATTATACTCCTTTGAATTTTATCTCCGATTTGTCACTCCTTCGTTATGTCACTCCTTCGTTACGGTATTTATGTCACTCCTTTGTTATGTCACTCCTTTGAAATGTCACTCCCTTCGATACAGACCCAATTTAGCATATATATAAATATACAAATTTTTCTCTCTTTTATTTATTGCGATTTATTTTTATTATTTTTAACTAAACTTTTAACTGTACTGACTTGCGCTGAATTGTCGGCGCTGAATTGTCGGTGCTCCCTCAGAGTTTCACCAATATTGAGGTTAGAGACTAGGTCATCTTCGCCCTTGAATATGAGATCTAATTTATTGCCCCTAGAAGAACCGTCAACCCATTGACTTAATAAATTATCATCTGCAAATTACAATAGTCTTAAGCCCTCAGCATCAGCTGTTTTGTTTTTCCAATTTATATTACAGCAGTTAAAATCACCATAAATTACACTAATCTTATTATTCATTGATCTGCTAAATTGATTATACAAATTTATATTCTTATCAAATCCTCAAAGGGGTAGTGAAGAAGCCTATATACTAAAAATAGATGTACTATTTTAATGTTCAAATTTAGTTCAATTCCCAACATTTCATAAGCGAAACAATATTACTATTTACCGGGTGTAGGAAGACACGAGCATATAAGTGTATTCTGCTACCCTTCCTTCCGTTCCTATCCTTGTAAAACATTTTGTAACCTACCTCTTCAAATTCTCCTACAAAGTCCCATGATTCGGAATGAATCCAGGTTCCAGTTATTCCTATAATGTCAAAGTTCTCAGTTTTGAGTAGCTCTATAAGTTCCATTAGTTTGTTTCTAATTGACCTAGCATTGAATAGCACAATTTTAAGATATTTTTAGTTACTGTTTCTCCTATTTGACCCACATCGTTCCCCGAAGCAGGTGAATCAATTAATGCTAAGGGGGAGCTTGGTCAGACAATGCACTACTAAGATTAACGACTGATGGAGTGGGACTAACTGCTGGGGGAGTAGGACTAACTACTGGTAGAGTAATTTTAGGAGTTGGTGGAGCAGGATCAATTACTGGTTCGGAGTCCTAATTTAAAAAGATTATACAAATTAATATTCAGAGGATCGCCATATTTCTTCTTACCTTTTGGTTAAAATGAATCCCATCTGAGCCAAAGTATTCCCTGCTGTCGAAAAATGCAGGCTAAAAGTCGACAAACTTCATTCTTTCAGTCTCGCAAATGCGTTTCATTCTATTTTTTATGCTAATAGCTTTACTTAAAGTACAACCACTAGCATGCATTCTTGGGAGGATTCCTACAACCATTCCCGTGTCAGTCACTTTTTAATCTTATTGGTTAGTCTTTTAGACTCTTTTACAATGGTCTCAGTCTGCCCTTCTGTCCCTCTTTGAAAAATGTTATTGCTTCCAACATGTACAATGTTGAGGCAACTTTTACTCTTGACGTTAATGTTGTCCAATTTCCGACTTATTGTCTGACTTGTGGTACCTGGAAAACATCTAAGTTTTCTCTTGGTCACGTGTTTTGCACCGAAAAAATCCATTTGGTTTCTGACTAGGGAATCCCCAATTGAAAAGGACTCCTCGTCTTCGTCAGCAAATAAGTCAAGCCTATTTTTTATGGTAATGGGTTCAGAATACTTGTATTTCGGTCATGCTCTTCTCTATATCCGATGTTGGGTTTTTCTCTGGCCTATTCCATTGGTTTGGATTTCCAGCTACAATCCGAGCATTGAGATTTTTTAGAATTCCCTTTAGCTCTTTAACTTCCTTTTCATGGTTTTCTCTAAGTCTACAAAACAAACACACTCAAAGTTGCAATGTCCCTGAATTACCTACAGGAAAGTCAACACACCAATATTGGACTTTACATTTAAAGCACTCTACTTTCAGTTTACCTGGCCCTGTCATATTCTATGATATTTTTACTGAAGTCAATAAGTACAAAGAAAGCAAAAGTGAAGAACTTTATCCATCTTTTAGGAGGTGACCGTTTTCCCACGCTGTCTACTACCTGCAAAAATACAGTCTTCAAAGCTAAAGCAAAACAAGACTTAAGGAACCGCGTTGTACTTTGCTTTAACGCTGTCTGCTTACCCACCTAGGAAGTGATTAGCACCTCAAAGATATTTCTCAGACACGGCATAAAAAGCTTTATGGTACCACGTTCGTCACCTAAACTATAATTTCGTTTAATAAATAAAGGAATTTAACCATAATTAAATACTGAAGCAAGGTAAATTAATTATGAGGCACTGAACACTACTGCAAATATGTCACTTTACTGGTGATTTAATTCCACTGCAAAACAAGTTTTCATGATCACTGACATTAGACACTCGATCGTACGCATGTAATCACGACGAACAATACACAATAGATGAAGAGAGAGAGAGAGGGAATTACAAGGAAAAGAAGTACCTCTAAAGAGAGAGAGAGAGAGAGAGAGAGAGAGAGAGAGAGAGAGAAGAGGAGGAGGTTATGTGTCAGTGGGTAAAGACTGAATTCGAATGAAGTGGCAACGGTATACAGTAGAAGTAGACTAAAGCAAGGCCTCGGGGGGATAAATGATGAGCAAATCGATGTACAGAATATATGTGTAGTGACCAACTGAAGATGCAGAGTCGTTTGCAAACAACCTATGCAGTATTCCGGCAACAATTAGCGATATACCATCAACTCAAACACGATCAAGATGACGTCACACAAGCACGACTAAGATGACGTTACATCGCGAGGATTCACTCAAGACATGTCCTCATGCCTTGTCTTGCGCTTCAACTTCGTTATAAGGATCTCTGAACGCACCTCGACTTCTCTCCCTTCGAACACCAGCTTTAGTGACCCACGAGCTACCATCATGTGAACATCATTCGTGCAAGCCCCATTTGGGCTTGGAGTCATTCACCTAACTTTATATAAAGATTACTCATTACCGCGCGTGTTATTAAATAACATTCATTTATATTGTAAGCATTAATTCAAGTGTACACATTATTTTCAATGTAAACAATCAGCAATTTTCTCGCATTCTTAAATCAACTTATTTTGTGTAATAAAGGAAGAAAACTCCTTCTATTAATCAACCTAATTAATAACTTAATTAGTAACATTCTTTGATCTGAAAGATCTGGTGACCTTGGCCAAAGCATTTATTAATAACAATCATTTATAACCATTATCAAATAACGGTAATTACCATCATTCCTTATAGTACCGATTTACACATCAAACATGGCTACAAACTGGCCATTAAATACATAATCATAAATTGGCGATAAAGGTGCGGCGGGAAATTATAGGCCAATCAGTTTAACGTCTATTGTAGGTAAGCTATTGGAATCAATAATTAGGGATCGTACAGTCGAACACTTAGAATTGCACAACTTAGAAATACGCAGCACGGTTTTAGACGAAACAAATCTTGCTTAACTAATCTTTTAGAATTTTTTCAAAGCGTGGTTGACGTTTACAATAATCATCGGGCGGTTGATGTAGTGTATTTAGATTTTCAAAAAGCGTTTGACACCGTACCGCACAAAAGACTCATTGAGAAAACTAAGGCTCATGAAATCGGGTGTAGTAATAAATTGGATAGAAGAGTGGTTGCGAGGTAGGAAACAGAGGGTGGTCGTTGATGGAGCGGAGTCGTGTTGGGCTAATGTAGCGAGTGGCGTTGTTCCTCAGGGTTCTGTATTGGGCCCCTTGCTTTTTCTTATATATATTAACGATTTAGATGTCGGCCTAGTCAGTACAGTTTCAAAGTTTGCGGATGACACGAAGCTGGGTGGTAGGGCGATTAATGACGAAGATAAAGGTAAAATCCAGGAAGATCTGAATAAAATCGTTGATTGGTCAGTCACATGACAAATGAGAGTTAACGTCGATAAGTGCAAAATTTTGCATATAGGTTCGCATAACGGTAATTTTGCGTATAGTATGTCAGGGAAAGATTTAACAAGCGTAGAGCAGGAAAAAGATTTAGGAGTTATAGTTTAAAAGTAGCGAAACAAAGTACAGCAGCGGTCAATAAGGCGAACAAAGTGTTAGGTTTTATAGCTCGGAATTTTGAGTACAAATCGCGCGATATTATAGTTCCTCTTTATAAATCATTAGTTAGACCCCATTTGGAGTACGCGGTCCAATTTTGGAATCCGCATATGCGAAAAGATATAGACAAAATCGAAAGAGTTCAAAGACGAGCAACTAAGATGATTCCGTCGCTTAGGTCAAAGTCGTACGAGGATAGGCTTAAGGAGTTAAAATTGACTACACTCGAGACTAGGAGGCTAAGGGGTGATCTAATCCAGGTTTTTCAAAGTTATGAATGGGTTCGATAACGTAGATAGAAATAGCTTTTTCGAAATATCTCAATATAATAGGACTAGAAATAACGGGTGTAAGTTGACAAGTAGAAGGTTCGAGACAACAGTTGCCAAAAACTTCTTTACGCATAGAATAGTAAATAGCTGGAATAGTTTGCCGGTAGAAGTAATTAGTAGCACGTCTATAAACATGTTTAAAAATCGATTAGACGCATATGTTGATAGATTGGGTATAGTTTAAGGTAGTAAAATTAAGGCTTTGTGGTGATAGATCTCACAGCTCAACACAAGTGTTGTGGGATATAGGGAGGCAGCATCTTGGGTTAGGGGATACTCTCTGTCCTTACACACCCCATTTAAAGAGATTCCTCTGCCGAGCGGTGGCCTTCATAGTACTGTGAGGTATTGAAAAACTCATGAT
The DNA here is from genome assembly GCA_023014485.1 of Bathynomus jamesi. Taxonomy (NCBI): domain Eukaryota; kingdom Metazoa; phylum Arthropoda; class Malacostraca; order Isopoda; family Cirolanidae; genus Bathynomus; species Bathynomus jamesi. Next base: position 606,494 of record JAJOZX010002269.1, on the reverse strand, counting down.
CTTCACTTGCCCCACAAACACCTTTAAATGGGAGATCCAAAATGGGTGCACACACATTTCTACATTACTGTACAGTCTTTACAGCCACACCTACACTTTTCCTCCTAAGTATATATATATTGTAATGTATATGGTTGTAAATTGTGACTTGGTCCGCAATTGATATGGACCGTGACTTATTTTTGGTTGGCAAGGTACTGGTATTGATGGATGCCGTAATGAAATTGACTGAATTCCTTGGATCTGATATATTTGCATGTCGGTTATAAATAGATATAGAGTGTAACATATTTGTGGATAGTAGTCTATTATGACTTGATCCTCTGGATCCAGAGATTCTATCTTTAGTTTTAAATTGAAAATTAATTAGTTTTAAATTGATTTAGTTTTGTAAAAATTGGTCGTTGCCAATGTACAGGCAGTTTTTACATAGTGGAGCCACCTCGATGGGCCGAAGTGGCCCCTAGTGTGCCCACTGTAAAAATTTCTTATGTTCTTGTGGTTCGGAACCCACGTAAAATTGTAGGTCCCCTCCGCCACCACGGAGGACATGCACAATACACAATTACGAACACAGTTAGGTAGACCAGCCATGAGTGGGTCCTAGGGTCTTTGTTGGTCTGAAACATTATAACATAACATTATAACATATATGTAATGCGTATAAGAGATGTTTAGTCACTACAGCATCCAATGTATGTGGCTGTGTACGAAATAGAGTGAAGAGAAAGGCGACTGCGTCGTGCAACGATGAGGTGAAGAATGCAGCAAATGAAAAAAAGAGAACCTAGGGAAGAATGTTACGAACTCAGCCTGACAGTGATGAAAGATGTAATAAGTTATAGAAAGAATGCAAGAATAATGTGAAGTGGATGGAGCAGGAAGGGTGGAATCATCGGCAAAGGAGTGAGTAGAGCAGGAAGTGCGATAAATTGATAAATAAAAGGAAGAGAGAGAGTACACGACAGAGCCCTGAGGAACACCACTATTAATAGCTTTAGGAGAAGAACAGTGGCCATCTACAACCGCAGCTATAGATTGGGCAGAAAGGAAATCACCGATGAAGGCACAAATAGAAGGATAGAAACCGAAGGAGGGCAGTTTGGAAATTAAGGATTTGTTGCCAGACTCTATCAAAAGCTTTTAAAAAGTCTAGGCACAATAGCAAAAGTTTCACCGAAATCTCTGTCTATGACCTCCCTCCAATTTTTTCAAACACAGTGTTCGGGCCTCTCGAAAAATCTGAATCTTAATTTCGGCTGTCTCCTTCTCCTTCTAAGGTGGGAACATTTTTGTGGGTGTTCATAAAAAAAAAAATCGGCAGTCAAACTTCCGACCTCAGTGCCTTCACTTCACTTATGATTAGAGCCAAGAATGAAGGATAGTATTCTATTTTAGTTTGGTCAAGTCTAGATAGTGAATGGTGATAGAAGCGTGTAAGGCGTTTAAATGAAGACATTGATCTCGCCGGATGTAACATTAAACGTAACCCCAACTTTGTCATGAAAAGTAACGCTAAATTCCTAAGGTTGAGGTGTATCTTATTCCCGGTTCTGATTCCTTTGTATCTTCGTGCGCATGCGTAATTAATTCGAGTGTTTACGGTCCCGAGTCCGAGCATCGTGCTCAACCTATAGAGAATGGGAAATGGATTATCAGATAATGTATGTATGCTTAAGCAAATCGGGATTGAATTTATCTTTGACTTAAACACCTTAACTAATGATGATGCGCCACGGGAAGAATGTTTTAAATGTTTAAAAATGCGCCTAGGAAAGCCTATTCTAGAGGGTTGTAGTTGACACTGTTTGTATTATGATGCGCTTTTTTTACGTGGTTATATTTATTATAAAGTGAACATTTTTCAATTTGAAAAACGTAATAAAGAGCTCGATGCAGAACCAGGAGATCATCATTATTCTCTCCAACAATGATGAAGAATTTAATTTCATACGATAAAATAAAATAAACTTTAAAAAAAATTACGGTTTTTATCGACTTCTATCGACCTATTTTATTTTACTTTCAGATTTTTGTTACAGTTTGAAAAGCTTTAAAGCTTGCTTGGAGAGCGAACACGCTACTCGCAAAATAATTAGGTTAAAATACAAAAAAAATAAAAATAAAAACGTACCGTACTTACTTACTCTAATGAACAGACAATGATGTCGCAAATGCGAGTCGTAAATAATACCCTTAAAAACTCGATGCATCAGAATATGTTTTGATTCAAATATTTACTACCAACTTAAAACAAAGAATAGAAAGTAGGTTTTCGTCAGTAAATATAGCACATATTTAAACCCAAGTAATACTTCAAATTTTAATGTTTAATCTTTTTGCTATAAAAAATATGGTATTTTATCCGATTTAATTTCAGATTAGAATAGACTCCGAATATAATGGTGATGGAATTGGAATCATCATTTTCCTGTCGGAAGTGGGATCGGAATACAACTGGGCATACATGAAGTCGAGTGTATGATAATTCGCGGATGTAGTGGGGTAGTTTTGTTTTGTGATGTAACATATTTGGTATCTCGGAACACTAAAAATATTTATATATTATATATATATATATATATATATATATATATATATATATAGACCAGTGGCGACTGGCGTATAGGAGCGATGGAGCGGTCGCTCCCCCTTGCTTGAAACGATAAATATTAATTTAACAGATAAAAAATATATTAATTTAACAGATAAAAAATATATTAATTGTAAGATATTAAAATAAATATTCTTGAAATATATTTTAAAAATTCATGTGGCATATCATGATTCATGAGGCATTTTGAGTAAGCCTTCATACAGTACATAATATTCTAAACTTATAGCATGGCTTCAAACAGCGTACCGCTGTTTGAATACAAAATAATATTGCAGCCGAATGGAGCGATAGATTTTTCGCTCAAGTAAATATAAATTATATTTTACTGTTGTAATGAAAATATAAGTACAATCGCGAATTTTTTTTATAATAACAACTTTATTTTTACTAATAGTTACTTCAGTAATAATGATATAAGCCATTTATATGTATTTTATTGAAATTATTACTTATTTGTAATTAACTAGAATTGTACGTCTGGCATAGCCGCATATGTTAATACAAGTACTCTTGTGAGCGGCAGTTGGATTCGCGCTAGCCTATTGTGAGTCCGTGTTGTCGTACATGGTACATTATTATGTACTGTATAGTCAAATAGTCTTGTTCAACAATTATTTTTATATTTTATTAAAATATTTTTTAATACAAATTTATGGCTTCTTTTGATATATAAGTACCGTACGGAAGCACCATGTGATTGTTTATGTACTAGAATTCTAAAAATTATAAATTTTATGAAATCGCACCCCCATACATTTATACCACGAGTCGCCACTGATATAGACTATATATATATATATATATATATATATATATATATATATATATATATATATATATATATTACTTTTTTTGTTACTTTTGTTGAGTTTGAACGACGGTTCAGGATCGACCTGCCCCTCTGCAGCATCCCGCCTCATTTGCGGGACTTGGTGAAGAAGGGAAATGCTCTCTGATCGCCTCCTGCCCTCGTAGCCAGCCACGCATGGCCGGTCAGGGACTTTGCACAAGAATCTGTCCAGCTGGTTCTTGAAGTTATTCAGGTCGGTGTGCTGGAGATTCCTCACTTCTTTTGGAAGGACATTGAAAAGCTTTGGGCCCCGTATTCTGAGGGTATTTTCCATCCTCGTTTTCATGGCTCCTTGTCCCACCGCAGCTGGGACCGTACAAAATCTGCCTCTTCTCTCATTCCAGTTTGTTTCTATTTCATTTCTGAGGTTAGGGACAGAGCCCTCAAGTATTTTCCATATGTATATTATTGTGTACCGCTCGCGCCTTCTTTCAAGAGAGTAGAGTTCCAGGGATTGTAGTCGAGACCAGTAGTCTTCACCTTCCGTTTCCTTTATCTTAGACGTAAAAGTCCTTTGTATAGCTTCAATGCTCGCAATGTCTCTTTTTCTGTGTGGGCTTGTGAGTACTTAGCAATAACTAGACTCTTTCATAATTTGAGCATGATGTTTGCTTTTCTGCTGCGGAAGTTCCTCCAGATGTTTCCCATTATTTTTCTAGCCGTTGTGATTTTGATTTTATAGTGCTCTCTGAATTCTGCATCCGACGACATTATTACTCCAAGATCCCTGACTTGTGGATTTAGTGTTATCTGTTTGGCTTTGGCTTGCGGAGTTTTGTACCCTTTTTCTGTAGCTCTTTGTTATTACCATATCTTAGAAGTTGGAATTTTTCTTCGTTGAACTTCATATTGTTGTCTTCTGCCCATGGAATAATGTTTCAATGTCTTTTTGTAGTTTTCTTATGTCATCTTCGTTCAATATTTCTTTACATATCTTTGTGTCATCTGCGAAGCATGATACAATACTGTCCTTAATATCTGCATCAATATCTTCCGAGACTTCCGATTTAACTCCGTTTACACCACTCTTTGCGTCAAGAAATTAAATATCCACCTTCCTAGCTTTCCAGTAATTCCTGTCTCCTTAAGTTTGTGTGCTATGATTCCATGGTCACATTTATCGAAGGCTTTAGCAAAGTCAGTATATATTACATCAATGTTTTGTCCTCGACACAATGTTCCTAATATTTTCTTCTGGTGGTCTAGTAGCTGTGACAGGCATGATCTACCCGCCCTGAAGCCATGTTGATTTGGGTTGTATAAGTCTTTTTCTTGTAGGTAGTAGGTAGTTTTGCCTCTAATTATGCGTTCAAAACACTTTATAAGGTGTGAGGTGAGAGCCGCTGGCCGATAATTTTTGGGCATTGCTCTGTTACCACCTTTAATAGGGGGGCAATGTTCGCGTTCTTTAAGGGGAGTGGAATTTGTTCTGTGTCGAGTGATTTCCTCCATAGTAAGTATAGCGGTTTTGCAATACTCTCTTTGCATTTCTTCAGAAATGTGGCACTCCATGTGTCTGGCCCTGGCGCTGAATTGTCTCGCATCTGTGATAAGGCCGTAATTACATCTCCTTCCGTGAACTCGAAGTCCATTAATAGGTTTGTGCCGGGATTTGTTCTAGGTTGATCTGTATCAATGTATTATTGTCGGTAAAAAGGTATGTTAGTTCTGATTACGTTAAGTTAGACTAAATTAGCGAGTACCTCACTATTTAATGACTCAACAGAAACCACCCTTTGAGTCCGCAATTGCGTCCAAAAAAACTATTACGCCCTTCTCAGTTCGATGACATTAGCTAGGGTTAAGTTGAAATTAATATTGGTTAATTAGATTTTTAGGTATATGGATTTTAAAAAGCTGATACCTGTGTGTGTGTGTGTGTGTGTGTGTGTGTGTGAACATCCTTCGTATTATTACTATCGTTCGTAACTCTTACAAGAGACGAACTTGTCTTAATGGGACGAGCAAAGGGCGTAAACATGCATTTTATGCAATATTGAATTCCATATAAAGCAAAACTACCCAATTTTTATTCGAATAAAGACCAAAAACCTTTTTTGTTTTTTAATTCGTCTTTTTCTCTTGTATTAATAGAAGTGTCACTTTGGTTGAGTTGCTTTAGGCATAAAATTTATAGATACGTATGAAACTATTCTCCCTTTAGAGAGGTGTTACTAAATTATGCTTGGAGCAAATGTAATTTGCGTCCCCCTGTGGTGCCTAGGGTAGTTTACGTTGCCCTACATTATCCTGGTGTAGTTTGCGTTCTCCAACTTTGTTCGCGTATACATAATCAAATAAAACGTTAAATGTTAACGTTTTATTTGATGGATTCATTTAAAAAATGTCTCCTAAAGATCCTAGTGTAGTTTACGTTCCCCAACTTTGACCTAGTGTAGTTTGTGTCCCCTTTTGCGTCAGGGGGACGTAAACTACACTTGCTAGGAAGTTAATATATATATATATATATATAATATATATATATATATATATATATATATATATTATATGTGTGTGTGTGTGTGTGTGTGTGTGTGTGTGTGTATTTCCTAATGAAGTTGAAGTCATATTTGGATTTATTTTCTTAACCTTCAAATTTTACAGCGCTTAAAAAAAAAAAAAATACAAATTAAATTAAAGTCGATTTGTTTTTGTGATTGTTAATTTTTAACTTCAAACACCAAGTAACGCCCACGCGATTTGCGAGATAAAAAAATTAACATACTTGTTCACCCTTGTGTCTTTTAACACTCCTTTTTGTGATTATAAGACTATATAATAGTATTATGCAATTATAATGATCATTATCACTGCATAATCGAACGATTAATCGTGTTTCTACGAAATACTCTCGTATATATTTTAGTATTATCGGATTTATTGACACTTGCGCGATATTTATTGTATTTTGATTTAAGACACGGTTCAGATTTTAGTTTTGGAATTAAGTTCTTTTAAATTCTATTTACATTTGCAAATATGGGATGCCTTTAATATTCCAATATGTGAATATTGTCAGAGATCACA